>VWZD01002257.1:1097366-1143271 GCA_013396695.1 Sakesphorus luctuosus | reverse complement strand
TTGCTCTTCTCTGGCCCCGCTCCAGCCCCTCAATCTCTTGCCTCAACTCAGGGGCCCAGAACTCAACACAACACTCAAGGTGTGGCCTCCCCAAGGCAGAGTCCCGGGGAAGGATGTACCAACATGTGTAAACTAGTAGCTTGGAAATAGGTTTGTTGTGTCATCTGGAGTTTTTCCTTTTGTCTTTCAGTTTTAAATTGAAAAGAAAATGTCACTTTACGATGACTTGGGAGTTGAGACCAGCGACTCCAAAACAGAGGGCTGGTCCAAGAATTTCAAACTGCTGCAGTCTCAGCTGCAGGTGAAGAAAGCAGCTCTCACACAAGCAAAGGTATACTGGTTTTGCTTTAATATTATTTGTTATTATTGTTTATTATCCATCAATGTGTTGTGTTTGTGGCTTTGGAGTATCAATTTGGAGTAATTTTGCTGGGATTTGCCTTTGAGTTTCTACCAAGGGACCCAGCAAAACTGAGGCAGGGAAAGGTGGGATGCATGTTTCTTGAAGTCTAGTAGAGGGATTCTTGGAAAAATTAAAGTTGAATGAAGAGCTGATGTGTGTGCTGCAACCTTGGAGCTTTTAATGAGCAAAGCCAAAAGCTGATCTTCAAGTTTAACTGTGAAAGATAATGAGATTAATTTTTTTCCTTGTTCTGAAAGTAAATAAGGGTCACACTGTCATTGACAGTCGTCAGTACTGGCTGTTGGTCATTTTTGGCACTTTGCACCAGTTATTTACATGTTTGCATCACTTTATGCTGCTATTTAAAAGGTTTTCAGTGCTAAAGTGCAAATCATTGTACATTAGAATTTTTTACAGCGAGTATTTCCAGTATACCTGAAGAGGAGGAGGAGTGCAAGCAAATTGCTTGAGCTTAAACTGTGATAGAGGCATTTTCTCTTTTTATTGCTGCAGAATTTCACTCTTTTTCTTTGACATTTTGATTGAGGCAGGACAAGTTCTTTGTGGAGTGTAAGTTCTGGAGTGAGATAACTTAACTGAAAAAGAAGTAGTAGCCAAATACCTAAGTAGGTACAACATTTTTTCATTGGAATTACTCCTGATTTGTGCTGCTGACAGGGAGGGCAGGATTTAGTTGATAATTTGAACAAAATGCATGAATAAAATCTTAATGACTACTATATGAGTTATGTTCTTTTCCATGTAACTGATGTACAATGTATCCATAGACTAGTGGGAGACTAGAGGCACTCAGCAATAGGACAAGGGGGCACGGGGGGCTCAAGCTCTGCCAGGGGAAATTGAAGCTGGAGAGCAGAAAAAACTTCTTTGCAGAGAGAGTGCTGAGGCATTGGAATGGGCTGCCCAGAGAGGGGGTGGATTCCCCATCCCTGGAGGTTTTTCAGCTGAGATTGGCCATGGCACTGAGTGCCATGATCTGGTAAAGGGACTGGAGTTGGCCCAAGGGTTGGATTTGATGACCTCGGAGGTCTTTTCCAACCCAATCCATTCTGTGATTCTATGAGTAGGATTAGAAAAACTCAGAATTCAGAATAGATCAATAAATTTTATCAGATGATAGATATGAAGAGCAGCAGATCTTTAGACTAAAACAAACAGGTTGTTTTGTCTTAACAACCTGACTCAGTTCAAACTCATCTGAAGGGGTTGTCTGAATTTTTAATGTGTGTTTCTGGTCCTAGTCCAAACCTAATACCATTTACCTACCACTGCAACATATAACAAGCTGCTTTTTCGAAAACTGTTTTATCCTTCTTAGACATTTTGCGTTTTGGTGGCTTTTTGCAGAGTCAGAGAACAAAACAAACCACAGTCCTTGCTCCAGTGATTGACCTGAAACGAGGGAGCTCCTCTGATGAGAGGCAGATTGTGGACACACCACCTCATGTAGCAGCTGGGTTAAAGGTAAGACCAAGGCAGCTAAAAGGTCCAGCTCCTAACAAATTTTGGAAATACAATTCTTTGACTGCAATCTGTGTTTTCATTTTTGCATAATCTTTCCTAGTGGTCAAAGAAGTGATGGTTTTCTGAAAATGTTTTCCTCTGCTCAGACTAGTTAATGAACTTTTCAAGCTAATACAGAATTTCATGTGATACAGCATGGAATTACCAAGGTTAACATGCAGTTATAAAACAGTGTTCCTGGAGTATTTCTCCTGGACAGCTTCAAAGTTCTTGAAAAGACACCAGTTTGGTTAGGCAAATACAGACTGTAATTGTGGTTGCACCAATGTTGGAACTAGACCTGAAAAACAATCAACTGAAAAATAAAAGAAAAGCCACTTGATCTTTTAAAATGGATTTGTCATGGTAAGGAATGCAGAGAAACTTTCTCCCTAAAGTTTTTTCAAAGGTGATAGTTCTGAAATAGTTCTTTCAGAAGGGAGAAGAACAGTCTGTGCACCTCTCTTGGTATCATGTTAATAATGGCCAATCTTCGTGAAAGAAGATTTGGGAAGGGCTCACCCCACGTGTGCCCTCCAAGCCTGCGCAGTGGATTTTTTAGGTGAGGCACAGCATGCGCAGAACTGGCCCCACCATTTAGGTGCTAAGGTTCATTTGCCACGGCCAAGGAAGCTTGGACAGTGACAGTGAAGTCTCTTTAGGACTATCTACAGCTCCCAGTACTAACCGGGGCTGACCCTGCTTGGCATCCGAGATCTGACGGGATCGGATGGCAGGGAGGCATTGAACTGCAGGGGCCGCCCGTACTGAGACTCGAACTCACGACCTTGGGAGTCGGAGACCGGCATGCTCTCCCCTACACCACGGGACCGCCCCATATCATGTTAATAGCAGCTGATGAAAAAGCCTGCTGAGATTGTGTGGGAGGACCTTGGCAGATGGTTGCAACAGCAAGAGGCCAGAAAACTTCTAGTAATGAATTACTGGGGAAGATTTCTTCTGGTCCCAGTGGGATTAGGATATTACCTGTGTCTTAGGTATGGCCTAGTTTTTTTACCAACCCTGGACTGCCTTCTTTTTTCCTCCTAGAGCTTTCTCAGCAAAGGAAAAAAACTGCAAAGAAAATAACTTAAACTGAACTGACTTAAAAAGAAATTATATTTTCTAACAATCTACAACCACATATGCAATTTGTACACACTATGTGGGGCCCCACCCCAGGGGAAAAGGGAAAAGGGTAACAAAATGGGTAACAAGAAATAAGAAGGGACAAAACCAAAACACAACAAATGAAACAGACAAATAGAATTAGAAACTTCAAGAAAGGAGGAGAACAGGCAATGATTTGCTCTCACCACGACCCGAGCTACGAAAACTAACAGAGACAAGGACTGTCCAGGCTCCTCCAGCTCCCTCGAGCTCCTGGAAGAAGGAAGACTACTCCTCCTCCTACTCTTACATGGAAAACACGTGTGGAATACTTATGTAATGTCTACTTCCTTAGTTACTTCTGGTTACTGAGGAAGCCATAGATCAAACCCATCACAACCTGCCATTGTAAAAGTCAGGAATTGGAAGTGTTTAAATCTTATTTTTCAACTGGATATTGTTTTCAGATCTCAGCTGAATAAACTGCTTTTTCTACTTTTTTTTTTTTTAAGGATCCCGTCCCTAGTGGTTTTTCTGCAGGAGATGTGTTGATTCCTCTGGCAGATGAATATGATCCCATGTTCCCAAATGACTATGAGAAAGTGGTGAAGCGCCAGCGAGAGGAGCGGCAGAGGCAGCGGGAGCTGGAGAGGCAAAAGGAGATCGAAGAAAGAGAAAAGTAAGGCTTCTGTGTGAACTCAGGACATGTTGAGACTTAGCAAAGAATAGAGACATCAGTTTGTTTAGTTTTATCCCTCTGAATAGTTTCAGGGAAATTCTGAAAGGTTTTGTGAAGAATACTGTGTGTTTGTGGAAGCAAGTGCAGTGTTTTAATGACTGTTTCAATGCTCTTGCTAAAATCACCCAACAGCGCAAAAATTATAAGAATTGTCAAGTTTGCAGCCTCTTTGGCTGAAAGATACATGTCAAGTTAATTCTAAATTTACTTTGTTTCAATACTAGCAGCCAATATTTGGATACTTCATGTATCGTTATCAGACTTTGACCTGGCAGGTATTTTATAGTATTGGATGTCAGTGTAACAGAAAACCTTTCAACACTCAATGATAACCATCCTTTCTGCTTCTAAATACAACAAACTGATCCAGGAATGCATTCAGTTTTAAAGATGTAGTTAGCACAGCCTTTGAGAGGCATAGTTGCATTTCCTTAATACTCTGCATTCAGTTTAAGTAAGTTAATTACGTGTTTATTACTCTTTTGTCTCTGCATAAAAGAAAATACTACTTATCTTTAATTACCTTAATGCCCTTTCCTTGCAGTAACAAATCTTTCTAATCATATTAATGAAGTTGAATGCAGATTCAGTGTCTTATTGAAATAAGTGGTAAAATATATGCCAGCCAGGCAGAAGATTAATTTGCTTAATTTAAGTGAAATTAATAAACCATCTTCATCACACTCCGAATCATCTTCAGAATTACAGTTTTGTCGTCCTGTTTATATTGTGGAAGTTAATATTTGTAGACATTTGGACTTCTTTCAGTTACATCTTTGTTGTTGTGGTGGAGGAGGAAGCCTGAGGCTCTGTCCCATTGGCATGCAAGACCTCAGAAATCTGGGATGTCATTCCCAGAGCTTCAGCACTGACTGCTCTTTATTCATGTTTGTACTTGTGTGTGGGCCTAGAGACTTCATCCATAACATTAGAGAAAAAAAGTGAAAAATATGTAATGCACCTGATTTAAATTGGGGAAGCAGTCTCAGCCAAACCTGCATCACATGTTGTGCTTTCAGATACCAGGCTGTACATTTGTTTTGAATTCACAGTGTGCAGATTCAGAAGTTTTGTGTGGTTCCATAGTAGAGCTGTTTTTAGCATCCTATGGCACAGTTTTGATGGCTGTGTTTGGAGTGAGATCTGATTTATGCACCAAGCTGTGTCTTAACTTTCGGGGAAAAATACTTTCCCTTTTTATTGTAAGTATTAAAATGAGTGATTTTATGATAGCATTAGATCTAACCCTGAAGTACCATCAGTTCTTGAAGTATTCCTCACTTTATGTTAGAAGTTAGGCCTGAATCTTATTTTAATTGCCAAAGATGTTTAGGCATTATGATTTTTTTAATTCAGTAAATTATATTACTCTGTATAGCCTGTGATGGAGAATTTATGAAGGGATTTTGTCCATAGCAGGGTCAATAATTAATGTCTGTTACCTTGCTGCCTGTTCCATCCAACACTTCTAACACTGCAGTTGTTCAGTCACTCTGGTCTGTTTGGACTAGATTTGTTCAGGTGCTTCCTCCTTTCCATACATTCTTCTTGGCTGACTTGCAAGTGGAAAATGATATTGCTTTAGAACCATTTTATGTTTTACCAAAAAATGCTCCATGAGGACAAAAGCAGAGAAACAAATAATAGAGGTGTTTACTTAGACCTTCATGGGAAACATGATAAAATGCCAGTTGGAGTGGAGCAGAATAACTCACACTGCGGAGGTGGGGTCACAAATTAAAGCAAAGAGTTACCTTTGAGGGTTTCTTATCCTAACTTACTGTGTCTCCTAGAAGACGTAAAGACAGACATGAAGCCAGTGGGTTTTCAAGAAGACCAGATCCAGATTCTGATGAAGATGAAGACTATGAAAGGGAGAGACGGAAAAGAAGTAAGGGAACTGCTTGTGCTTTTAATGGGAAAAGAGGAGAAAAAAGAGAGGGGGGAGGAATTCACAATCTCCTTCCTGTTTCATGCATTCTGTGTTTCTCTGCCCTCAGATGAGTACACAGTTATTTCTGAGCCTTTAGAATAAACCTGAAATTCTATTACAGCATAACTGTTGTAATGGAGAAAAACGTTTTTGTTTCTTCCATGGAGGCAGATGGCAGCCAAATTATTTGTGAGAAGACTTTTTACCTCAGTTTGTAGATACTGTATTAAGTTTCTGCATGGTATGGGTTCCAGAAAGGGGTGAGCCAGGAGATAAAATCAGGCTACAAGAATCACTGTTGAGTTTTCACTCTTGAAGCTTATTATTGCATTTGTTACTTCAGTGCCCTTAATGCTAGTCAGATGATGTGGACCAGGGTGATGAAATGTGTCTTTGCATAAACAGAATTAAGTTTTACTATTTTTCAGCAGCGAAGTTACAGTAAATAATTCAGGTCTGTTGTGATGCCATCCAAATTTGTTGCCTTCCTTTTTGCTCCATAGGTATGGGAGGAGCTGCCATTGCACCACCCACTTCTCTCGTGGAGAAGGACAAAGAACGTAAGTCCTCCAAAATCCTCCTCTCTAAACCCAGCAGTGTTTATTTCTCACTCAACTTTCTGTTCTTTGAGTCCTCCTGCCTTTCCCAGAGGATTCTTTGTAGAAACAGGAATTGGACTAGTTCTTTGTTGGTGGGGGGAGGAAACTATGGGGAACCTGTGATGCTGCTGTGCTTCATATCTCCTTTCCAAAGTGTTCTTTTTGTCTTGCTGGAGCAGGGGTTTGGCACAGTGGGGTGTTACAACCATGTTCAGTTACTTGTGATGTGAAAGAAAAGTCACAGACAGGTTTGTCTGGATGGACTAGAAACCTCCAAAGCAGGGAGAGGGAGTTCTTCTGTCACCCTTTGCTTTACAGGTACTCTGTGAATATCTTTTCTGAAGGGATTTTGCACTACAGCAGAATTTTGTAAGTGTTTTAGGGGTGCAGTTTAGCTGAAGAGATGTGTGTGCACTGGTGTTTCCCTCAGTGAAGATCACAGTTAGCCACGAGGTGGCATCCTCTTGCTGTAGGAACACCACCATTCCTTTTTTTTTTCCCATGTCTCAACTGTTGTATATTTTAAAATTAAAATAATTAGCAGTATGTTATCTACTTTAATATAAAAAAAAGTCTTATGCACACAAACTTTCCTTTGTGAGTCCTGATTTTATTTATGACAGGATTGAAATTTGCAAAAAAACCCCAAACAAACAATGAAGCTTGGCAGGGTAAGTGGATAGTATCATAGTGAAAGCATTTGACATGTGTAAACATTAAGAACAGAAAGAGATTGTTTGGAGTAAATAATTAAGAGCAATTGAGTGAAAAGTAAATATAGGCTGGAAATGGTACAAATACCCTGAGGGGGAGAGCTTTTAAAGCATGACATGATCCCACAAGGAAACTTTTGTATGGTTTCTTGCTTAATGCTCAAATCTAGGCTGCAAAAACATGAGAAAATACTGCTGTAGCAAAAGTCCAAAGTCCAATCCACCTGCTGCTTAAAAAAGAATTTTTTTTCCTCATATGACTTCCCCCAACTTTGTATCTGACATTTTATTTGATAAGATCCAAGAACTAGTTCACAGGGAAATATCCTGAAATTTAGTCAGTCTAATAGAAGTCCATAAGTCTGTTCAAAAGTGTTTCTACATATTTTCTTTAGTGTTTTGTAGGGTTTTTTTTCCATTAGACTTGTCAGTGGAAGGTAGTTTAATAATCTAACCAGTATGATTGAGACACCCAGATGTATTTCCATCCCCCAGGAAGAGTTACAGTTCAAAAATTGTCAGTGAGACAAGTTGCATTCATTCTTTCTAAGGGACTGGTTTCTCTTCTGTGTAAATGTACCGTGTATTTTTACTTCCAGTCCTTGGGTCTGGAGCTGTGTGCATTGATCCATTTTTGTCATCATTCTGTTCTTGATGAGTGGGGCTTCTCAGTTTGCTTGGCCTTTGCCTGGATACACTCTTAGTAGTGCAGGTGGTCTCTTAAAGTTTCTTTTCACCATTTAATAAGAGTTTAATAAATGAATTATAGAGATGTGGGTATCTATATTCAATAGGAAAATCCAAAATAAATCTTGTTTCTGAGAGAGGGAGGTGACGGGATGTTAAAACAGCACATGCAGAGGAGACATTCTTCTGATTTGGATTTATGTGAGAGGCTTTTTTCCATAGTTTTTGAGTATTTTATTGAAAAAGCAAATGTCTGCTTTGTTCAGCTGTAGCATCATTCCCATATGAAGAGGAGTCGAGACCTCGGGCACCTTCTTCCAAAGCAGCTATTCCTCCTCCAGTGTATGATGAGCCAGAGAGGCCTCGTTCCCCCACAGGACCCAGCAACTCCTTCCTTGCTAACATGGGGTAAATGGCTGACTTCTGCACATTTTGTGGGAGAAGGCATTGGAAGGTGGTGGAAACCAAAAGCTAAAATAGTTTGTTAGCAGAGAAGAACACAGCCCATTGCATGTGTGTGGTTACTCTGTGTGTAGAGAGTCCAAACTGGCAGGATGCAGAAAAAAACACTGGATTGACTGGATTGAGGGAAACAGCTGAGGTGATGCCCTCAAGGCTATGTTTTTAAGGGAGTTCTGAAGCCACATTCCAGTACAAAGTGTTTATGGTCTGTACAAGCCAAGCTAATGGAGTATACAGGAAAACACAGGTGGCATGTTAGTTCCTCTAGGTTTCTTTTTCAGCTTTGTCTTAAATTTGCTATGTACCAGTGGACAAATTTCAGCTCTGCTTTGTTGAAAAATTCAGCTCATATCTTCATGAAGGTATCAGCTGTGGCTGCAGACCTGTCCATTTCTGCCTTGGGTGTAATGCTTGTGTTCCTACTGTGGCAACAAACTGAAGATGAATATAATTAAAAACAGCTTAGAGACCTCAGGTTTGGGTTTGTTTTTCTTCTAATTGTCCAGAAAAAGGATAACCAAACTTGGTACTGTTGGACCAGTTTCTGCATTATTACCACTTCTAGTTAGCAGTACTCTGGGCCCT
Organism: Sakesphorus luctuosus; assembly: GCA_013396695.1. Classification (NCBI taxonomy): domain Eukaryota; kingdom Metazoa; phylum Chordata; class Aves; order Passeriformes; family Thamnophilidae; genus Sakesphorus; species Sakesphorus luctuosus. Next base: position 1,134,516 of record VWZD01002257.1, on the reverse strand, counting down.
TCACTTCACTGAAGGATGGGCTAAAAATGTGACCTAACCTGCCTTACTTTGACCGCAGAGCTGGCTGTTTATTCTGTGACTTACTGTTTTAACCTTTCAGCATTAAACAGCCAGACTTCTTGGCCTTTTCTAATGTATGTTTCATGTACCATGCTTAGGAAATAGTCATGTAGTCACTGATGCTGCATTTTGTTGTGTTGTCTTGTTTGCCCATTGATAAAATGGAGGTGGCTGAGCATAGAATATTTACTGTGGTTTAAACTAGTACACCATGGCATGGTTTTTGTGTCTGGACATATCAAGCTGTGATCACCAAAGAAAGGTTGTATTGTATGTATCTGTATGTGTTGATTCTAAATATTCCTTCACTGGGAATTTTGAAAACCTGTCAATGAAGGTGCTTTTTGTAAGGTATTTAAAAAGTATACCTTTAAGTAGCTTAGGGGCTTCATTCCCTCAAGATGTTCTGGAAAATTCAGAAAGATCAGGCATGCTTAAATTAATACTGAGGATATCCAGATTTATTGTAGGAGGGGCTAGCAAAGCCATGTCCTCTGGACCTTACACCAACTTGGAATAATAGATAGGCTGTAAATTGTAGAAGCTCTTGTGTTTTCTGTCTCTCTGTAAGGAAATTTTAATAGGCAGATTAGTTGAGCATTCAGGAGAAATGCAATGTTAGTATTTTGTAGAGGAAACTTCTACTAACTGATGTTTTTTCTCTTTGCAGAGGGACAGTAGCTCACAAAATCATGCAGAAGTATGGTTTCAGAGAGGGCCAAGGGCTGGGGAAGCATGAACAGGGGCTCAGCACAGCACTGTCAGTAGAGAAAACAAGCAAGAGGGGTGGCAAGATCATTGTTGGCGAGTCTACAGAGAAAGGTAATTGTGTCCTGCACCAAGTCTGTGAGAAATTAAGCTGGATTTTTGTTTACCATCTGTCCTTGGAGAAAATACTGGAGTTGGAAGAATTTCTCATATTTGTTCTTGTGGAAATTTGTCTTTATCTTGTCAAATCTTGTTTTGTAGCCCATCCTGCCCTTATTAGCACAGCAGCCCTGCCTGAGCACAAGTTTTGGAAGTCAGGAGAGCTGATTTTTGGTTCTTAAGGAACCTGATACAATTCTGAACTTAGGAATTATTTCCCCCAAAGAAGCAATATGTTTTCAATATATTTTGAGTGTTCTTACTTAATTCACATAACTGGAATTGATTTTTCTGCTTACTGTCCTTCCAAGTAGCTACAAGTAACTGTTCCTCACCAATATGAAACTACCTTTTTATGGCTTTTATTCCATTTTTCCATCAATAAGATTCTGATAAAAGCTCCCAATTGAGCTTTAATCTTGTATTATTCCATGATTCATTGTTCTGTCTTCATAACAGAAACGGGCAAGAAAGCAGATTCTAACCCATTGACCGAGATACTGAAATGCCCAACCAAGGTGGTCTTACTAAGGGTAAGTTGGGAGTCAGAGAACATGTCTTAATGTTGAAATGTTTAAACCTGTGTCCCTGTTACAAGACTCTTCACAGTTCAAATGGCTCTGGCCTGCTTTGTGTTCTGGAAAAAATATGTGTCTTCCTGAGATATGTATCTTAAATCTGCTTTAAATTCTCCTGTCTCCTTCTGTGGCTCTTGAGCTTTTAAAGCATTCATGGCCACAGTTCACAGGGCATCTCTGATTTGTCTGCACAATCATCTGCACAGACTCCCCCCAGTGAGTTGGGTTTATTCTTTTAACTTCCAGAACATGGTCGGTGCTGGGGAGGTGGATGAAGATCTTGAAGTTGAAACTAAGGAGGAATGTGAGAAATACGGCAAAGTTGGGAAATGTGTCATCTTTGAGGTAAGAGAGAATCTGTGTCTTTGGTTTTTTTGCTGTTCTGAAAGTAAACCTGGGCACTTGTCCCTCACAACTGGTGTGTTACTGCCTCAGAGAGGGGACATAGATGAAAGATCTCTCAGGGTGCTTCATTGTGCTGGATTCTGGATTTTCTGTATCTGTAAGATACAGAGTTATAATAACAGCAATTGGGAAAAAATCTCTTGTACGTGCTTTTGGAACCTTTTAATTTCGTTCTCTTGACTCCTTTTGTGAAGAACAGCAGTTTAAAACAGTAGTTTTGCTACTGTTCTAATCAGTTCTGGATTGTTTGTTTTTTTTGTTTCAGATTCCTGGTGCCCCTGATGATGAAGCTGTAAGAATATTTTTAGAGTTTGAACGGGTTGAATCTGCCATCAAAGGTAGGATCCTAAATTGTGTCCTGCGAACCTCAGATTACCTTTTGTAGAGAGATTAAACAGTCTCACTGCTTAGACTTTATTTTATTGAATTGCTGCTTGCTGACTTGCTCTTGGTTTCAATTCCAGCTGTTGTGGATCTAAATGGAAGATATTTTGGAGGCAGAGTTGTGAAGGCTTGTTTCTACAACCTGGACAAGTTCAGAGTACTGGATCTGGCAGAGCAAGTCTGATTTTAAAAATCTAGCTCGAGGTGTCACTGTTTTGGCAATCATGTTTTCAGCAGTAGGCTGGGAATAAAGAAGAGAAAAGTAGCTTTCCTAGCAAACTGGAAACAAGCCTCATTGAATGGATTTTTCACATTCGTTGTGACTTTACATTTTTTTGTAATATAAAGCCCTTTGAAAGATTCACATCTGTGTGGTTTTGCCTTGCACATTTCTGCATATTGCTCTGGGGATCCTGGGTTTTTTGAGCTTTCAGATGACTGTTCTTTTGAAAACCCACTGCCGAGGAGGTGCTTTGTCTGTATTCCTGCTTTCCTTGTTCAGGTGCTTCATCATGGAGTCCCTGCGCTGCATCCACAATAAGTGGGAAGCTTTGGACAAGGACTATGTGCTATGATGCTTTCCTTCCTTGATGGTATCTCTTAAGAGTTAGAGCCTTGCTCTCTTAAGTCCTCATCTCTACACTCCAGTGATTTGGGGTCAATGGACACTTGGCAGTTTGTTCTCCTTACTCCAGGACAATACTTTTTATGACAGAATGGAGGTTGAAGCAACAAGGAATGAGTTTGTCAGTCTTCCCAGATCCAAAGGAAACCCATATTTAAGTGGAAGGAGGAAGGAATTTAATGGACTGTTGTCAGGAGCCCAGTGCTGTCAGGCAGTCTGTGCTGGAAACACCCAGGGATGACTGACTACAGGCCATCAATGAAATGCTGAGGTAGAGCTGAGGTAGAACTCATTCCTGTATCCAGCCAGGCATCAGATTCTCACTTCCTCTAATGTCACACATAGGTAGCTACTTTGTTTAATCCTTTCAAACCTGGCATTTTCTCTCTCTGTGTATATTTCCATATTTGAGGTCAAATACCACCAGGATTTGGCTTCTTTTTTTATTTTTGAGGAGTGCCTGTGGAAGTTTTTAAAATAGGAGGCCATGGAGGGAAGTTATCGATAAAAATCTGAAGAGCTGACAAAGTAAACTACTAAGCACTACAACTCCTTTATTTGTAACTTGATGTAAAATACTACACAGCTTTCTGCTCTTGGTTTTATGTTTGCTTTTAGTTGGGAACAGCATGTGACAAAGAGTTGGCAGGAGGTGGCTCTGCAATGGTGACAGTTGTCTCTCTGCCCCATAGCACCCAGAACTGTGCAGATGCTGAAATGGTTGGGAGTTCTGAGGGCAATGTAGCTGTTTGAAAGCTGATGCTGTATGTCTTCTTCCTGTTACACACATGTATTGGGGGGAGGGGGTATAGACCTGTAGTTCAATGCTGTGAGTATCTCCAATTATTGCCCTTTTATGAAATTTTTGCTGCAGATCTCTGTGACAAACCCTTGTTCTTGTGTTTGGCTTATTTTCACCGCTTGTGTTCCACCCAACCTCTGTACAAACATTTGCCTGTAAAACAGAATTTTTAAAAAAACCTTGTATTTTACCTACTGTGTGTTGGCTTCCTTACTCAGCTCTCCTGCTGCACAAGGCCTTCCCACAGAGTCAGGCTTTAATCCAGCCCAAGGAACCCTCACTGAACAGAGGTGAGGAACAGGCCTGACTAACACCACAACCACAGCACTTGGAGCAATAACAGAATCTGGATTCTCTTGGTTTTGTCTTTGACCTTGAGCAACAGTTTAAGGCCTTTGCTGCTGTGTAGTAAAGCAGAGATTAACCTGATATGAATTAACATAGATTTGCTTATAGGAATAAAATAATTCAAGTGGCTGCTGTAGAAAATTAAACACTTGTAACAGATTTGGTATGATCTGAACTAGGCTTGAAATATGACTTGGCTTTAAGTAATGTGATTTATTTATGGCTCTTATTTCAGCAAATACCTCTGGGTGACTGGCTGTAAGCATTTCCTGAGGTGCACACACTACTATTTGTGTCTTTAACCAGCTGTTCTTCTGTTTAATACCAGCTTCTGAGCTTCCAGTCTCATAACGTGGAGGATTTTCATTTGCTGAGAATCACTTTATTGGCAACTTTGGAACCATTTCATTCTAAAAATCCTTTTTGTGGTTGAAGACAAGGGTAAAGTTTCTTCATGAAATGTGGGGGAAAGGGTTTGTTTAATTAGTGTTTTTTGTAGATGGGTGCTATAAATGAGGTATTTTTCTCCACCATGGGGCCACTAAAGTGGCACAAACCAACCTTTTAAAGTGGTAGCAGAGCTACATCACTCAAGTTTCATCTCTGTGGTGGGTGCTGTACAAATACGTGGCACTGGAACCAGGTGGCCTTGAGGTGCTGCCACAGCCAATGCAAACACGTGCTCAGGTGTGGAAACCTGCAAGGTTCAGACACTGATTGAGCTCCTTGGTCAGACTTCATTTGCCACAGATAATCTCCCTGGCAGGAAGCATTTTCTTGAAAATGTGCATTCTCCCTGTTCCTTAACACTGTGGATGTGCTGGCTCACACTTCCTTAGGTATGGCTGTATCTTGCATGCCTTCAGAAATCTGGATCTGAATTTATTTATATGATGGAAAATTAGGCTCCTCTGGAATCTTGTTACTGACTTCTATTTCTAGTAGTTTCTCATATGACTTCTTATCCAACACCTCCAGCGCTTCCTGCTTACACACCCATTTTTCTACTCTCTGATTCATCAGTGCCCTTTCAAAAGGCTCAGCAGCACTTAATTTGGAGTTCTTTGCAGCTACCAAGTTTTACTTGGTTGGTTGTCTCTGCATCCTGGAAATTGTGCATACACCTCTTTCTGTAAGGTATGTACTGGTGGCTGGTCTGAAGCAGTAAGATTTTTGGTTTTGTGTGGTGCCTTAGGAGATTCTGATTTTGCAGAAAACGAAGAGGATGGTGGGCTGTTAACATTTGCCTTATTGGCAGTGCAGGATTGGTCATACTTTTTCAGCTGAAGCACTGGGTATTTTTGAGGTATGATTTACTAAAGTTCAGCTTTGATTCTGTTATAAGTACCTGTGTAGATGCTGTGATTCTCTAATGTGCTGAATAACTTCATCCTCTCTCAGGCTAAGTATGAACTGCTCATTGCTTCTGGGAATCTGGATCAGATGCCTACTCAGAGAGGTTTGACAGTGTCCTGGAGCAAACAGGAAGCTGCGAGGGACGTGTAGGACGTGTCAGCCTGGGGCTGGATGAGGTGCCTGGTGCATTAGCAACCCTGAGGTCTTAAGAGCAGGGATTTGCATAGTGGCATCATCATTTGCTGCCATCATCTGCTAAGTCAGAACACTGGCTGCTATTTTAGCAGCAGGGATTTAGTTACTTCATTGCTTTCCTAATTGTTACAACCCCAAGGTGTTGTTCCTGAGTGGTAGCAGCTATTTCAGAGCCCACCATTAAACACAGGGGTTAAGATTTATTTTCTTATATACTTAACCTGTGTTGAATTTCTGCCAGTTTATCACTTGCCTTCTCCATCTTAGACTAAAATCTGATGAGATGGAGCTCGCAAGCAATGATTTTAACACTACTATTGTCAAAATCTAAGCTTGCTTTGCCACTGTTACATGAAAGGTGAGAGTTGTTGCCCCAAAGAATTTGCCTAAGTAGCCATAGAGGGAGGTACAAGAAGTGTGTCGCCCAAGGACATACAGAAGGTGGTTTGGAGAGTTGGGATTACACCTTTATATCTTGTATTTGCACCTATGCAGCCAGAAAACACATTCCTTGTGGTGCTGCTTTTTGTTTTGACAACAGAAAATGGTGAATTGTCTTATCCTTGAACTTGAGGTTCTAAAGCAAATTCAGAAGGAGTGGTAATTTGTGTGCTGCAGTCTTGGTAAGTGCTTGCTTTGGGAGGGGTTTACCTGAAACCAAGCTCCTGTGCTAGATTTGAGCGTGTCAGGGTATTTTACCCTTGTCCATGGGAGAAAAGCTGCATTGTTGTAACCCAACACAGTTTTCTTAAAGGTAGAAGGACAAATATGGAAGGTTTCCAAGAGGTTCTTGAACCTCTCAAATCTTTCTTGCTCCACAAGCAGAAGTCTAATGAGGGAGTGAGTACTTTTTCCTTAACAGCATTTAGTGCAAGAGGCCCTGAGCAAGACTCAGATTATCTCATGTTGCATTAAATTAAATCCGATGTTTGTGCCTACGGTTGTTCCTCCCCATGTACAGGACTTGGCACTTCCACTGAGCTCCATGATGTTCCTGCCAGCCTCTGTCCAACATCTCCAGGCACCTCTGGGTGGCAGCACAACCCTCTGGAGTGTCTACCACTGGTCCCAGTACAGACCCCTAGAGCTCACTAGTTGCTGGCCTCCAACCAGGCTCTGTGCCACTGATCACTGGGGCCAGACATTTCAGCCATCTTTGTGTCTTCTCATCCAGCCTATACTTGAACAGCTTCTTTGTGAGGAGGACTTTAGAGGAGAGTGGAAGCTCTGCAGGAGTCCAGGTAGACCATATCTGCTGCTTTCCCATTGTATGCCAGGCCATCATTTCATCCTAGAAGGTTATCAGGTTGGTCAAACACAACATCCCATCACTGAATCCAGGCTGGCTGCTACTGATGATTTTCTTGTCCTTCATAAAAACAATGTCCAGGATTAGCAACTCCAGAATTGTAGAAAAGAAAATTCTCTAGAAATTGCAAAAGAGCAATGGCATCCATGCAGCTAAAGCTTTGAGAGTAGTGCCTGGGCTTGGGAATTTTTTTGTGTGTCCTCTAGACAGGACTTCTAAGAAAGGAATTCCCTCTTGCCCTGTGATGCTGTGATTTTATTCAAGCATCATGGAAGTTAAACAGCAATTCTAGTGCACTTACCATCCCATCACTTTGGTTTATTCTCACACACCACCACTGACTTCTGGTTATGGCTGTACAATGGACTCCTGAAGCCTTATGGCTGTACAATGGACTCCTGAAGCCCAGCTGGAGATGGTCAGGCAGCTCCTGGCAGGACACATGGCCCTTGACTGTGTGTTTAGTATGCAAACCTCATCTCTGTCCCACTTAGGCCTAAAACAATATTTCAAGCAGGTATTTGTCACCTGTGATGTAGTTTAGTGGATAAATTCACCTGCTTTGCCTTGTTCTGAATCAAAAATCAGAATAGTTTGGATTGGAAGGAACCTTAAAGACCATCTTGTTCCAACTCTCTGCCATGGGCAGGGACACCTTCCACTAGACCAGGTTGCTCAGAAATGAGCCTTTTCCTCAAAGGATTTTAGTGACATTTCCTGCCTCATAAACGATGACTGGATTTTTTAAGGATGTAAGAACTGGCAAGGGTATGAGTTTCTCACATCAGCCAACTCCAGGGTTGTTAGGCCCTACCTAGGCAGCCCTAGATATAATCATAGATACTCATGCCTTATGTCAGGAGCAACAGAGGAGTAGCTGCTCCTTTTTCCTCCTCGCTGAAGGATCTATGAACTCTGAAACTTTCCTTAATTGAGTGCTTGAGTTAATAAGATTTCCTTTCTTTTTCAGCAGGTCAGTGGAATAGATGTGCCCACTTGCCTTGAATGTCCAGCGTGATTTTACTTCCTGTTTACTGCAAAAATACTTCTGTGTCACTGGAGATGCAACTCGGCAAGTTAGTGGCAAGGAGGTAAAAATTACTGTAAACTCTGCAGGACTTTTAACTGCTAGGAAAAAAACGTGGACAAACTTGGTCTTCCACTTATATTCCTCAAGAGAAAAAAATAGATGACAAAATTCCTGTCTGTGTGCCTGTGTTTGGTGACTAACCCAGAATTGTGCAGTAGCTGACAATAAATACAAATGTAATCCTGTTATGTGCTGTGCTCCTTTAGGGATCTTGCTGTCTGTGTCAGGTGGGGCTGAGTCTTGCTTGTGGCTTTGTACACAGGTGCAAGCACAGCTTTCCATATCAGTAAGCAAAGTCCTACTTGAATGGGGGGGAAGTGGCACTGAGGTGGAAAAGTTGCACTGGAAGAAAAGGCATGAAAGCCAAAAGAAAAGCACTGTGTTAATTGGAGAAGGGATAGCATGTGTGCTTCTGCAGATGTTTCCTCTTGTACCTGCTGTCTCTGATTTCTGATCCCTGCTGAGCTCATGATTGCATGTTTATGGCTCTTCCTTTCTTTTCTTTTTAGCATCAGGAAATGGGGAAATCCCAAAGCATGGGAGTTTGTGCTGTGTTTAATTCTAGTTAGTATAGAAATGTAAGAGCACAGCCTTATGTCTTGGATCCAGTGTTACCACACCCCAGGCTCTCAGCCCCATAGCTGTGGGCAGCAAGGGACAGGGGACCAGTGGACTGTTCCCACTGGGCTGTGTTTCCTGTGCAGGACACCCCACTGCCCTTCTTGAGCATCCTGAAGGCTGGTTCTCTTCCCCATCTCCCAGCAGCTGTAGCACCTGCTTAAAGCCCAGGACAACCTCAGCTATATCGGAAACAAGATCTTTCCCAGGAAGATGCCTAACCCTTTCCTTTGTTCTCTCCTGCTTCTTATTCCTCCCCTAGGAAGAATGTGGGGTTTTTTTCAAGCAGTTTTTAAGCATCTTTGCCACTTAATAGCCCTTGAGTTATTTTCCCTCTCCCAGTCTCTAAGGTGTGATCTGTGGCCTCCATTTGAGAGCTTGAAGCAAGTCAACAGCTCAGGAATCCACGTCGTCCTGCCAAGACAGAGGTCTTCAACTCACTATGGGTTTCTCCAGCTTTTGCCCCAGGCAGAAAGCAGGGTAGCATTTTTGGACTTCGCCGCTTTGAACTTGTAAAACTCGTATAGCAACTGTGAACCAAAACTCAGATGATACTCTGGCAAAACACACCAAGCTCCTCCAACACCTGTTGCTCATGGGAGGATGGGAAGGGAAAACTGCTGGGGTTTTTGTTTTTCCACTTTAGGAAAGTGCTGGGTTTGTGCAGTTGTAGTGATGCAGAGTAATCACATAGGGGTTGAAGCAATTCCCAGTGACTTGTCTTCCCTCTTTGTAGGAGGGGGTGATGCACTGGCCCAGCAAAATTTAAAGACTTAAAGCAAAATTTAAAACTGGAATTCAGGGATTTGCTTCAAGCACAGATTTCAGAGGAAGACCCAGGAGTGTGCAGCCCATTTCCCTGCACCACACCAGTTATAGCTCTGCACATCCTCCCACATAACAGTTGCATCCATAGATGCTATTCCAAAAGTATCATGTTCACCTGCAAGGGCTCAGCACTTCTCAGGAAGTCAGGAATTTAGGGCTAATAGGTAAATCAAGTCAGTTTTAAAAATATCCTCAGCTATCACAGTACTAGTGCTGTATTTTCTCCCCTTTTTTCACTTGGATTTCTACCTGATCATTTAAAAGTGTTTTGTTTCATTTTATTTCTACCCAGCAGGTTGATTTATTGATGGGCGAAGCCTAATGGTCTTTGTTTTTCCTGTAGTGTTGGGGAGTATAAAAACCTGAAAAGTTGAAGCTGCTATCGGCTTTTATATTAAAAAATAATGATGTTGGCATCATAAAATCAATACATTCTTTTTCTTTCTGATTAAAAAAGAAAGGAAGGAGTTCAACTGCATGGTGAGGATTTGCCTCAGCAAGCCTGGACTGCATGAAATAGAATTGATTATCTGTCACTCTGGGTGCACCAGAAGAAGGATGCAGATGTTTCTCCAAATGTGACATTTCCTCTTCAGTGTCAGGTGGGTGTGTGGTAGCAGTTCAAAGACATGGAAAGCAATAGAGAAAGGAGAATGAATTTCCTGCATGAGAAGAGCAAATCACGTTAGAAACCTGCTGGAACTGGCAGCTGCAGAAAAGCCACAAAGGTTTGTACCTGGCACCTGCAATGTTACTGCCTGCAGATCACTCCTGGGAAATGCTGTCCACTTCCTTCTTTCTCTCCAAAACCCAAAAGCTGGTAACTTTGCAAGACAGGAGACCAGGATCTGGAGCTGTGCAAGGCACCAAGAGTACCTGGTCACAGAATCATAAAATGGTTTGGGCTGTATGATGACCTTAAAGATTGTCTCAGTCCAACCCCCTGCCATGGGCAGGGCCACCTTCCACTAGAGAAGGATGCTCCAAGCCTTGTCCAACCTGGCTTTCAACACTTCCAGGGATGAGGCATCCACAGCTTTTCTGGGCAACCTGTGCCAATGTTCTTCCTAATCTCTAATCTAAACTTGCCCTCCGCAAATTTAAAGCCATTCCTCCTTGTCCTAAGTCTTTGACCTGTATCTTTCTAATCCAATCTTGTCTCCACACCTTTATAGAGCACCTAATCTTTGTGATATGAAGATCTCAGCACTAATACCTGAGGTTAATAGAAGTAATCTCTCAAGGTCAGGCTGCTGTGTATGGAAGGGGTTTGGCTGCAAAGTCTCCAAAAGCTTATTGTTCCCAGTCCCTGCTGCATCTTAATCCCTGATAACCTGGTTGTGCTCCCAGCAGAAACTGCATTTCCATTCCTAGCAAGAGGCCATGAGCCCCTCTGCAGCTTTCCCTTCTGCTAAATTTGCAAGGCTGAAGCCTCAGGCTGGTGGTCAACATGTGGGGAGAGCTCTCTGTTGGAAAGGGAGCTGAGTACCACAAACAGAATCACACAGAATTAACTAGTTTGGAAAATACCTCTGAGATCATCGAGTCCAACCTATGACCTAACATCACCTTGTCAACCAGGTGTCTCTGGCTGCTGGAGCATGGGAAAATTAGCAAATGCCTTGAAAATGTGGGCATGTGCTCAAAACAGAGGCAGTGCCTGGTCACTGAAGGGCCACCTTGGAGATTGGCTTAAGTGTAAGAGCAACAGCTCAGTAAGGAAACAGCTGAGCAGTGGGAAAAGGGGCCTGATGCTGATGGGGAAAGCGGCACTTTCAAGTGATGTGTAACCCAGGGGAGCAGGCTGAGAGCCCTCCTGAGCACTCAAACATCTTATAGAAGGACAAAATAGGATTATGCAAGGCAGATCAATCAATGTAAACATGTCCCCTGACATACCCAGCACCAGCAATTATGAGCACCCTCGTCTTTTCTTGGGTTTGTGCCACATAAGCCATTCAAAATGTTATAAATATTTCAGAGGAGTTGTTTGCATTCTTATTTGCTTGCAGAGTACAACCCTCTTACTGAAGGAGATCCCTGCGACTGATTCTCAGCTGAAATGACTTTGTGGCTCCAGCCCAGGAAAAGCACTCACATTCCTGTCTCCCAGACTGCTCCAACCCATTATCTCACTAACTGGAAAAGGAGGATGGTTCAATACTGATTTCCCGGCTGGGCAATCACTGATACAAAGATCAATTCCTCCTTGTATAGGTAAGGATGTCTCAGCTTCCCACAGGTATGTGCAGAAATGCTGAACAGCTTATTTCATCTCTGTGCCCCTTGACACAAAGCCTGGTTGTGCATCCCTATGGATCTGGTGTGTGGTGGGGAAGGCCAAGGCCAGTCCAATTTCCATCTCCATCTTGGCCAAGGAAGGTTTTTCTGGGTTTAAGGATGAAGCTGAGGGCTGCAGTCACAGCATCTCAGCTGGAGCACCTCTGCTCTGGAGACAAGCTGAGAACCCTGGGGGTTTTTATCCTGGAAAGAGAAGGCTCAAGGGAAACCTTAGAACCCCTTCCAATGTCCAGAGGGGCTCAAAGAAAGCTGGAGAAGGACTTTGGACAAGGGCCTGGAGGGACAAGAGAAAGGGAAATGGCTTCAAACTGCCAGAGAGCAGGGTTAGATGGGATATTGGGAAGAACTGTGAGGATAGTGAGGCCCTGGCATAAGTTGCTCAGAGAAGGTGCGGCTGCCCCATCCCTGGCCAGGCTGGATGAGGCTTGGAGCAACCCAGGCTAGTGGAAGGTGTCCCTGCCCATGGCAAGGGGTTTGGAATTAGATGGTCTTCAAAGTCCATTCCTACACAAAACATTCTATGTTTCTATGAAATATGTGGTTTAAGCCTGGGAGACATGTAAAAGGACCTTTTGCTGCATCAGTTCCAATTAAACACCCCAACCAAAAAAAAATATTAATAGTTGTTAAATTATGCTTTTGTTTCCTTCAGAGACAGCTTCCTTCAGGACACATTTGGGAAAGATGCTGACAAATATTGAGTCTCTCAGTGCCTCTCCCATGGAAACTAGTATTTGGGAAGATCTCAAGACTTGTCTGGTCCATCCCTCAGGGCATGATCAGCACTGGCTGAGACCATTCCTGCCCTATTTGCCCAACCTGTTCTGAAAACCTCAAGTGATGCTGAGCCACTGCCACCCTGTCTGTGCAGCCTGGCATTTGTGCTCTGCCAAGAGGAGATGCCCTGATTTCACTGCCCTGGACCACAGTTTGTTTAGTTCAGTCTAAACCTTGTTTTGGGACCAGCCTGATTCTCAGCAATTTTTTAATTATCATTATTATTACTTTTATGTTATTCTTTTAAGATCCCAGACAGAAAAGCTGTTGAACAGTGAGTAAGGGATGAAGATCCTCATCCACCAGAAGCACACAGACTATGTTTGAAGTCTTCTTTGTTTATTTAAACTGCCTGGCACCACTGAGATGCCTGAGGTTCTTTCTGTGGGCGAAAACCAATAGTATCTGATATAGGGAAGAGGCAACAAGATGCCCTGATTCCTGTGGTGGCCTTGGATGGAGCTTGGAAGCTGACTTCTGGAATTTTCCCATGGGGGAAAAAGCTAAGCAAATGTATGGGGACCAAGGATGATCCCATCTGGGATCTTTCTTGGCCAATGCAAAGAATGACTAGAACAAATCCCAGGGCAGGGACCAAGTGACAGAAGCACCTTAATGGGGTCCTGATCATCCTCTAATAAAGGACCTGGTCTCACTTCCAATGCTCTGAGATGCTCCCACTGGGAAGTTTATGGAGCTGAAGTGACAGTGTCCAGGCAAGATCAGTGTTGCAGGAAGAAGAGCACCTGAGGGGTAAAACCCCTTCCAAGCTGTGCAGGCACTGAGCAGGATGTTAAGGGCAAAATCTTGGACATGAGCATCCAAACGTGTCTTTTGATGGACAAGACACTCAAGTTCATTATTGAGTCTAACCCTGAGTATTTTGCACTACATTTCTTTTGCCAAGCCCTGGAATCATGTGCTGGAAATACTCTTCTGGAGATGAACTGCTAATCCACATTTATCCTGGGTAATAAAACTGTAAAAATCTGGGTTTGTGCTTTATGGGGATTTGAAAGCTCATCACTCCAAGCATTGTAACTCATTTGCCAAAGCAGAGGACTGGGTTAGATTCAGGGTGAATCAACAGAGCTCCCACTCTGGCGTTGGGCATGGCTGGGGTGTCCTTCCCTTCTACCTGGATGTTGGGCCACATGGAGTGAAGAAAGACTCTCCTTTACCTTCTGGGCTGTGTGCAAGCAGCACATGGATGTCTAACCCACCTGCCTTAAATTTTCCCAGCCTGTGGCCATTTAATGTTCTGCAACATTCCATTTTTGGATGATTTTTTCCCAACAAAATGGTTGCCTGCTCAATTTGCCTGGGCAGAGGTGCAGCTCCAGCCTGTCCAGCCATGTTTTCTGGGGGCAGGGAAGAAAACAGCGTCTCTAACTGGTTCCAGTTGCTCAAAGGAAGCCCAGCAGCCCATACCACCAAATCTTCTATGCTTTTTTCCCTCACAAGGTACTGGGGCTCAGAAACATCTCCATGTGCAGCAGACATCACTCCCCAGGCAGGGCAGAGGCAGAAGTGCCATGTAAGATGCTGATGTTCCTGCCATCCCTGGTGGAGTCACAGCTCTCATAATAGCCGAGGTGGGGGGGGCATTTTTCTGGAGTGCTTCTCACTCACTGGTTTAAACAGGTTTCTCCGGGGGAAGTTAAGCCAAATCCAGCTGACTCTGCACTGGAGAGAATGAAGAATGCTCACCTTGAGCACTGTGGTGGTCTGGATAGGGCTGTAGCCTGCAGAAGATGGGCAGGGAGGCTTTAGAACATCACAGGGATGGTTTGAAGGAAGTCTTAGTGACTTCAGGAGGGAAAAACAGTCCTGCAGAGAGTAAAGACATAGCACAGAGTTCTTGGTATCACTGTTAACCACCAAGATGAAAGGCTGGGGTCCAGTCAGGCATAGTTCAAAGAGTTTCTCTTGAACCAGCTCCAACCCAATGCCTCTTTCTACCTCCAGGGAAGGCAGTAAAGGAACCACAGTGAAAATAAACAACTGATCCAGGTGATAATACCTTGGTGCTCCAAAACTCAAGGCTTAGCTCACAACTCATCCCAGCCCCATTATCCCAGGAGAGGGGGATTTGCACATCCTCAGCATGAGGGTTAGCACAGCATGATCTGAACTTCCAACTGCCTTGAGTGATCCACCCTGCACACGGGCAGACAAGAGATGCTAAACAGGGGGATCTGAGTTTCTGGCCTCCTTGTTTTGGAAGCAGTTGAGTTTCCCCAGCTTGTTCCAGTGCCACCACTAAGAAGATGGGATCAGTGCTCTGCTGAGCTCAGAAATCGGCAGAAGTGATGCAGGAGCCTCAAATTCCATCATCCATTACATTCAGTTCTGTATTGTCCTATCAAGGAAACATCCACCACACACCAACGCAAAAACCCATTCCCAGCGCCTTCCATTCCGTTCTAAGGCCAGCAGCTACTTGTCCTGTTCCTATTACCTCTCTCTCAGCCCTGCTGCCTCCAGGAAGCAAAGGGTTAAAAGCTCTGAAACTGCAAGAACTTCCTCCTTTCTGCAGTGCCACCCTCCGAGTGACGCGAGTTTCTGCCTGGCTTTGCCCAAATATGTCCGTTTCCTTCTAAGAGAAGAAGGAGGAGGAAGGAAGAAAATAAAAGTACAGAAGAAATATATATATATTTACATATATCTAAGAGAAGCCGTCCGCGATACCCAGGCGTCCGACCGCAGCCCTGCCTCCCCCCGCCCCATGCCGTTCCGCAAAGGTAGGGGCTGGATGGGTGGGCAGCATCTCGGGATGCTTCCCGGGAGCGGTGGGAGAACCTGGGGAGTCCAGGGCTGGGTCTGGGATCCATGTACCGGGCGATGCCTCCCGGCAGCGATGGGAGATGGGAACACCGGGCTGTGCGCGGCTCTGCCGCACCACTGGCTTTGGGCGAGGATGGGGAACACGCCACGGTGCTCTGTGTGTGTAGGGGAGTATTTCTGTGCAGCCTGCAAAGGGCAGCTGTCCGCCCTCCGTCTTCCCTGAGCTGTGGGGTTTTTCGTCTTGTGGGGATAAACTGGCTGGTGCAAGGTGCTCTAGGTGGTACAAGAGCTGAGGACAGAAGGACGTAGGACGTTTTTCTGGTAGAGTCTGCTGCTGAGGGCTGGTGGGGGAGATGCAGGCTGAGGACTGGCAAGCTGCGTGCATTTGTGTCCTTGGGAAATGCTCAGCGGAGGGGCTGGGAGCGTGCGAGGAGAGACTGGGGAGGTAAATGGCCTTTAAGAAGGATACTTCACCTTTTTCACACCGTGGTGCTCTCCGAACTGCACCCCAAACCATCTCTTCCCCAAAACTCCGTCCCAGCAGCGGGCAGAAACCTCCCTCCCCCTCGCCATCCCCTGACTTGGCACTGTGGGGAAAAGTACCCAGTTATGAGACCTAAAGCCCTGGTGGGTGTTGCCGTGCTGGCCCACGGGGCTATGGATGAGTTTTACATCCTTTCGGGCTGCTGTGAAGCAGAGACTCTTAATGTCACCTCCTCCTCATGCCGGAGGGATGTGCGGGCATGGTGGGGCACAGAGCGGGATGCCTGTGCTGGTCCCTTGTCCTAGTAGCTCTATCGGGAGGAGAAACGGAGGGGGAAAAGTCTTTAGGAGACAGAAAATCCAGGGAAGCAGGGTTAAGCTGGGATGTGCAAGGACACAGGGAGGAGGTGCTGTTCAGATCCTACACGCGTGCTTCGCCGAAGTGGATCAGTGTCCCTGGACCGCTGGACAGCCAGTGTCGTGCTGGGGCTGGCGGGGCAGAGGCAGAGGGGACCACTGCAGAGATGTCACACCCTGAGGCTGGCACGACATCAAAGAGCAGCAGGGAGGGAATGAAAATTGCGGGTAGAGCGCTGGATTTGGTTTTCTCACCTCTGCCTTCTCCAGGGAGGATGTTTTGGGTGTGCGGCAGTTTGCCCGCAGTGATGTTCACAGAACCTGTATCTCGGGCACGGAGATTTCTGCTGCCTTTTAAGGCTCAGCGAAGTGTGATGTGGTTCACACCCTCCCATCTTGACAGCGCAGCAGACTGCAGGTCTTGATTTAATTTTAGGTGATAAACAGACTAATATAGAGCAGAAGAAGAGATGCTGGATGGTGGGCGGTGGGAGGAAAGCAGAGAGAGTCAGCCTTTAAAAGCACTGAGCTCTTGGTGGGGAGCACGGAGAGGTAGAGGAAGCTTCCCATGTTGAAGGGCAGCTCCCGTGGCCCTGCTGCAGCCTCGGCAGGGATCCCAGTGCTAGAAATGACAGGCAGATCTCCAGCAGATGGGGACGCACGGTGGGTTTGTGGTAGTGGATGCTTTTCCATGCGGTCCTGAACTGGGGAGGACCCCTTTGTTGAGGGACTGTGCTGTGCCTGTCATTGCTGGACACCTGGGGCACAGCTAACCTGCAAGTCCTTGGCAATTCGGTTCTGCAGTTATTGTGTCACACTCACAACCGTAGCTTGTCTGCAAACTTCCTCTAGAGGTCAACCTTGAAATGCCAGAGCAGCTGCCGGCAGCTCCATGCATTAACTTGCAGCTCCAGAAAGTGCAAGGTGGCAGAGAGGCCAGTGTGGATGGGGTTTGTCCATTGCTTGTGTATTTTAGGAAAAATTTCTTCACACAAGGGTTTTCAAGCCCTGGAACAGGCTGCCTGGGGCAGTGGTGGAGTCGGGATTTTAAAAATGTGTAGATGTGGCACAAAGGGACATGGTTTTATGGTGGGCTTAGGAGTGCTGGGTTCATGGTTGGACTGGATGATCTCAGAGGGCTTTTTCAACCTAAATAATTCTATATGCACACTCAGCTCATGTTGGACACCCTCCAAGGACCCTGTCTCTCAAAGGCTGAGACTGTAAGACTCACTTAGCCTGAAATAGCCCTATGTGGTTTTGGCCCTGGCAATGCTTGTGGAGGCTGGCTGTGACCTAGCTGCAGCCTGTAACTCCAGCTCAGAGCATCCCATTGGGCTGGTGGGACCCCATGTCACCAGCTCTGCCAACAGAAGTGCTCAGGGGCTGCTGCTGGGCTGCCTCGGCTTCCCATGGAAACATCTGTAAGCCGTCAGTTATGGGTTACGAACAGCACAGACTTCTAGCTGCCCTTCAAAAGCTGCACAGAGCAGGCTGTGCATGTCCTTAGTTTGTAGGAGAGTTGGGCATGAAGGGAGTTTCCTTGTAGTTCAACTCGGTGCATAAAAATCCCTGTTGAAGGTGGTGGCCTCGGCTGGGTTGGAGTCAGGTTGTGTGCCTGATCCTACCAGAGGAAAACGGGATTCCAGCCAGCTTGGCAAGGAGGCTGAACCTTTCCTTCAGAAGCCTTTTGGGAACAGCATTTCACCCCAGGGCTTCCTCACTGCCACCCAGGTCCTGGGTGCAAAGAAGAGGCTCTGCCTAAGGGCTGCTGTTCTGTAAGCCCCAAGTAGCTTGAGGCACAAGGAGACTTTGAGATGAGCATTTTGGAGGCCCTAAGCTGCCTTTGCACACCCCTGCTTGTGGAAATGGAGTATCTTACAGAGTAAAATACAAACTCCACCCCTGTCTCTGCCGGGTTCTCACCACTTGGAGCTTTGGCATCACTTTCCCAGGTCTCCCTGACAAGTCTGTGGGAAGTCCTTGTTGCCTTGGATCTGTTGCCTTCTTTCTGCTCAGGCATCATGGACAGTGGCACTGGCCCAGGATCTGCACTTCATGTCTGTACAACAGTTGCCATTTAGGTATTAAAGAAAAGTATTTCTAGCAGGGATGCTCAAGGACAGCAGAAGGAATGAGCTTAGAACAGGAATTAATTTCTTCCGGCGTCGCTGCATCAGCTGGGAGCACTGGAGGAAGTCCTGATCCACAAACAGTGCTCTTACCCTGGCAAAGGCCCATCTGGGGCTGCAGCTCTGCTGGCAGGAGGTGTTGGGAGCTTTCACCTAAAGTGCCCTTCCTGAAAAATATGCATTAATTACTGCGGCTGACGCGAGGAAGCCTGGGAGCATGCAGGTGATAAACTGCCAGGGCACTGCCAGAGAGCGGGACATTTGTCATCTGTCAAAGGACAAATGAAACCCTGGTTTCATTGCTGGCTGGGAAGGAGCTGGAGATAAGACTGAAAGGCAGTGAGCAGAGATTGAATGCATGATCATAGAAGTACAGAACAGTGTGAGCTGGAAAGGACACAAAAGATCACCTAGTTCCAAACTCCCTGCCAGGGCAAGGACATCTTGTACTTGATCAGGTTGCTCAAATTCCACTCCAGCCTGGCCTTGAACACTTCCAGGAATGGGACATCTACCACCTCTCTGGGCAACCTGTGCCAGTTCCTCACCACCCTCATTGTAAAAGATTTCCTCCTTGTATCTAATCTAAATCCACTCTCCTTCACTTTGGAACCATCACCCCTTGTCCTTCTGCAAAAGACCCTGCTAAAAACTCTGTCCCTATCTTTCTTATAGGTTCCCTTCAGGCAATGGAAGGGGCTGTAAGGTCTACCAGGAGCCTTCTCTTCTCCAGGCTGAACAACCCCAGATTTCTCAGCCTGTCTTATAGCAGAGATGGACCAGCCCTCTGAGCATCTTTGTGGCCTCCTCTGGACTTGCTCCAGCAGGTCCACATCCTTCTTATGCTGGGGGCCCTAGAATTGGACACAATGCTCCAGGTGAGGTTCATGAGAGTGGAGTGGAGGGGCAGAATCCCCCTCCCTCCTGCTGCCCACACTGTGGCATGAGCCCAGGACACTGGTGGTTTCTGGGCTGCCAGAGCACATGGCCAGGTCATGCCCAGCCTCTCATCTTCCAGCACCCCCAAGTCCTTCTCAGCAGGGCTGCCCTCATTCCCTTCATCCCCCAGGCCTGGACTGAGATAAGAGGTTGCCCCACCCAGCTCTGGCTCCCCACGGTTTGGGTAGAGCCATTATCAAGCTGCCAAGGGCATGACAGGTGCATGGTGCAAGTGCTTCCCAGAGGAAACAAAAAGTGTGACACTGTGAATGTATGATTTATGGGTATATGTCAAAGTGTATGTTGACTTCAAGCTATTGGATGGGGAGCTCACTGGGCACTGTTTGGATCACTGGTCATCAGGGCATGTCACTGCTGGAATTTTGTGAGCAAAGGATCTGGTGTGGTGTTGCATGGCTTGAATTTGACAGGACTCAGTGCCCTGCTCAATGAGGGGGCAGATTCTGGAGTGGTTCTTGATTTTGGCTGCTGATGGTCTTCTCTGGGACCATCAATGAGGACCATGCTGGTGGCAGAGGTGGGCCTGGATGGATGAGGGTTGTAGTTTGGAGAGGTGATGGTGAACACTGTGTTTCTGCAAAGCAGATTTGCCAACAGGACACTGGCTGTGGTTGTGCAGCACTGGTACAACCACAAGCAGAGTCAGCTTGGACAGCTGCAGCCAACTGTGCTGAGCACGCTGTCTTTGCAGGGTAAACAAGAACTCAAAACAAGATGGAGATTAGAAGAGCCTTGGGCATGGTGGACCAGGGTTGGCGTCCTGTGCAGCATCTGGAGGAGCAGCCACAGCTTGCAGAAACTTGAGAAGGAGGCACGTTGGAAAAAGCACAAGCAGAGGGTGCCAGAGAGACGCTGAGGGGTCCGTGGCTGAGACCTGAACTCTGTCCTTCCTCTGCTGGGCTGGCAGTGGAAAGGAAGTGGTGCCTTATGGTTGCTGCACACCAGCAAAATGAGTTGAATTAAACATCTCTTCCCAGGCTGAGAACAATCTAGTGGGTGTCCTCATGTATGTCACATGGGGTGAGATGGCTCTCACCTTCCTTAGCCCTCTGGAGTGAGGTGTACACTATGAGCCAGTTTCACCAGGAGGCAATGTATGAGCAGATCCCAGAGGAGGGAGCTCTGATGACAGGTGGGCTCAGTGACCCCAGTGGCAACCTCTCCATGGCCATTGACTGCAAGGACAGCTGGACACTTGTCTCCCAGGTGGCAACATGCAGCTGAGATGGGCACAGCCTCAAGGTTAGCAAGGGGTTGGAGGAACAGAGAACACACACACAGAGACAGGCAGCAGGTTTGAAAACCATCCCTAATTTTCCTTTCTCCCCACATCACACCTACCTCCATAAGTACTTCACTCAGCATAAAAAATTCTCATGAAAGAGCAGTTTTGGCTGCCCCATCCCTGGAAGTGTTCAGGGCCAGCTTGGATGGGGCTTGGAGCAACCTGGTAGTGGAAGGTGGCCCTGCCCATGGCAGGGGGTTGGAACTAGATGATCTTTAAAGTCTCTTCCAACCCAAACCATTCTGTGCTCTCCTGCAAGCAGCTCATATTCAAGGTGGCAGAAGGTATTATACAGCAGGGAAATTGATAATGGGGATTGTTTTGGCAGGAGAAATGGCCTTGTGGGGATGACATTCCGGAGGTGATTTCTGCCACCAAGCACTATGACTTCCAGACACGTGGTGGGAGGAGTGGAAGGACAGCCTGGCCACTGTAACAATGCTGCTCTTTATTAAGCCTTTTTACTTTCTGTTAGCAGAAGTTACGACATCTCCTGGTCTCACTTCTGCTTGCTGATATCAAGCAAGCTCTTGTTAGCAGGAGCAGAGGTGCCTTTTGTCTGTGAGCATGAAGGGAAAGGGCAGGACTGCGGCATATCCTGGTGTTGTTATTCCTGCTGCCTGTCCCCTTCTCTACCAAACTCTTCTTTGCTATGACTCCTGCAGTGAGTCAGATTATAACACCCTCTGATGGGAAACTCTCTTCTTCTGCAGAGTGGTTACAGCTAAGGGTGGAGAATTGCCTTTCTACAGCTTTTTTTTGGTATTAAAAGGGATAATTTTGTCACTTTTTGGATGCTTTCTGGCTTGCTGGCAGTGCCCTGCAAACCCACATGCTGCTGCGTTTGCCAGTCGTGTCACTCCTCGTTGTCATGTTTTTCTGGCAACACTGAAGAATTTTTCATCCGGCATTTCCCATCAGAAACACCAGGGAGGATTTATGAGCACTGGTGGGCAAAACACAAGAACTGGGGAGTCAGGAGCTGCTTGAAGGGGTCCTGCCTGCTGCAGCTCCCTGTGGGGGCTGTCCCAGTGATGGTGCCAGCGTGGGTGTCTGCTCAAAAGGGCAGGGAGGAAACGTGTGGCAGAACTGGCCCCGGCTCTCCTGACTCACCCATTCGTGCCTGAGTCAAACTATCACCTTGTTTTCTCTGAACATCTTTCCTGGAAGGCTGGAAATCCCCTTGTGTCCTGCTTTGCCCCCTGGCCAGTGTTTCTTGCCATGGTATTTTCCTCCTGGCTCTTGAGTTTTCTCATCCCCTTTCACCTCACCAGCCCCTTGAGCCAAACAGGAGTAAACAACCCAAAAGAGCAGGTGTCTGTCCCCCCATCACACCCCTCCCAGCACCTTCTTGCTTCCTGCAGCTCCAAGAAACCACTTGATGAGCACAACCTCCCCACTGCCTCTTGGCCATTACACTTCCTTTAGCTTTTATGACCACTCATGGAGACTTTTTAGTGGATTTAAAGATTCACTATGCTCAGTGGTTGTGCTCGCGTTGGTGCTGATGGGGTTGTGCAGAACCAAGCAGCAGAGCCCACATCTCGTGGTGCTGGTGCAGGGGAGGATATGCCAGGCTGTGGTGGGAAGATGGGATAACATTTGCTGCCACCAGCTGCAGGTAGAACTACCAGTCCTCTAGAAACTGTTGAAGGAGGCTTACAAGGGGTGTGCAGCTCCCCTGAGGTCCAGTGGGAGTTTTGGGACCCGCTCTGCACTCCAATCACTCCACAGAAACCATCTGGTGGGAAGATACGTGTCGTTCCCACCTCTCAGACTTCCTTAGTCTGGGAATTAAACCATGTAGAGATGCAGTCACTGATAGCATCTCCTTGTCTCCTAACCCAGAGGCAGGCAGACATGCCTACAACCTGCCCTGCCAGGGCCAACATCCCACCAAGCAACTCAGGATGCTGGAAAAACCTTTTGGTGTCCTACCTCCTTCCTGCAGGGAGGGAGAAGGACTCCATTGCTGTATTTACACAGTGAACAGGCATTGGCTTGACCCTGGTGCTTTTTATCCAGCCAGCAGCTGAAAATCAGGCTCAGTGAACTTGTCATATAGGAAAGATACTCAGAATGGGCTTGGGCTTCACCTCAGTCCTGGGATTACACCACCAACATCCCCCAGGCCACTTTTCCACCTGGCACCCGATCATCCCTTTGCCACTATGAGCCCATGCTGGCAGAACAGCTGATAAACCCTTCCTAAACACACCCTCCGCGATGGAGAAATTAATCTCTGCATAAAATGACTCCAGAGGCTTTAGATCAGATGGCCATGGGTTTTTCATGGAGGGATGTGGGAGGATTTCCAAACCAGCAGCCAGCAAGGTGTGATCCCTGTTTTCCTGGTGCGTGCGTGCACACACGCACACGCAGGCACACACGTCTCTGCAGGGCACCTGCTTTTTTGGCTCCTGCAGAGCCACATTTTGAGGCTGAAAACAAACAAAAAAAGAGGATGGGAGACAGGCCCTGGTTGAGTGTTAAAATCAAACCCACGCAAGCAGCTTCAGATTTCCTTTAATTTTTTTCCTGGGGAATTCCTTGTCCTGGCAAGAGGTACCAGGTTTCCCCTAATATCTGGGCAATGTTTCCTATCTGTACCATAAATATTCCTCACTATTAGGAGCAGATATTATTTCCTCTCTATCATCCTTTCCCAGGCTGAAAGCTATTTCCCAGTTTTCTCCTTCCTGGAGCAGAAAATCACTCTCGTTTCATGCTCTCCTTTATATCCCATCCTGAAAACATCTCCTTGGTATTGCCCAGCATGCCCTATCCCAGATTAAACCTCTTCCCAAAAGCACAGGGCCTGGAATGAGATGTAACCTTCTTTGGTGCTGAGTAACCAGCATTATCCAGGCCAGAAAACCCCAACCTCCTCCATTGGCTATACCACTCTCCTGCTAAAACACCCTGGAATTGGGCTTTAGTTTTTTCATTATAATTATCATCATCATCATTTTCTCCAGGGACCATGCTGTTTGGTTTGAGTTGGCTGCTGAAACTTTTTTATTTTTATTCTCCATCTCCCCACTCCTTGTTGGATGATTTCCAGCTTTATCCCTCAAAGCAGGGGAAACTGAGGCACAGGAGGATGCAGAGATGGGCTGGAGGCCAAGGTGACTGTGGCTTTAGCTGCTCTTATCCACAGATCCAGCTCTCTCTGCACCAAACCTGGCTGTGCCGGAGCATCCTGAGGTGTGTGTTCCATGTAGGTATGTTTTGGTGTGTGTTACTGGTCTGGACCTCATTCTAGTGCAACGTGGAGCTTCCAATCAACCCATGGAGGCAGGAACAGGTTGTTAAAACCCTACCTGGAGAGATGTTGATTTGGACTGAAAATCAAGGAAAGCTTTGCTCAGCCCTGGAAAAGGTTATTTGAGGACAGATGTGAGACAAACAAATGTGAAAAGGTTTGGGGCAAAATGATGGTGTTTCAGGGCTGGGGAAGGAGTGATGATGAAGTCACTGGGAAAAAGAGGTGCTGGTGTACAGACTAAGCCCTGCTTTGTGCTCCCTTTGTGCAGAGACATGGCGGGGCTGGTGTTAAATCAGCTGCATCCCTTCAGCCAACCTGATTTATTCCCCTCCCTGACACTGTGGCAGCCTCTGGGGCTTGTTTATCCAACCTGATGCAGGGAGATCCTTTTCCAGGGCAAGGAGGTGAACTTGTTTACCCATTTCTTTATCATTTATTGGCCGTGCCCAGGCTGCTGGCACACAGGAGAGGGACGGGGACGCCAGGCTGCCGGAGCACGTGCCAGCTCTGGGAAGCCACACAGGCTGTCCATGCCCCGTTCGCATGCACACAGGGAGGAAATGCTGCTGGGCTCTGCTTTCCTGCCCTGGCTGTCACCCAGCACAGCCACGGCTCTCCCCAGCAGCTGCACCTCCTCCAAGACATGCGAAAGGAGCGTGAACAGCTACAGGCAGTGCCGAGGAGCCTCAGCTTTCCAGCTATTTCCAGGAAGCCTCCAGAACAGCTGAGCATGGTAAACAACAGGGATAACCTGCTGGGATGGGAGATGTTTTTCTCCCAGTGGTACTGGGACAAAAATTGGGCATCTTGTCTCCTGCTGCAGATCCAGTCGCAAGAACCGAGAGATGTGACACCCCAAAGAGGGATGTGACACCCCAAGGAAGGATATGACTTCCCAGTTTCACTCTCTCCAGAGTCAAAACAGTCTGGCTGCTTCTGCTGGGGGATAAGCAGGACGGTGGGTTGCACTGGGTCTTGCTCATGGGCTTGAAGGTGGGGACTAAGCAACTGGTAGAGCTGCTGATTTCAGTGCTTTGCACACTGATTTTTTCTGCCCCTAAAATGGGCACTGCCAGATTACCCTGCACAAGTGAAAAATAAAAGCTTCTTGGTCATCAATATAAATTTATTTGGGGGAAATTTCTGCTTTCATCTCAGGTATGACTCAGGCAAGCATCCCACCTTGATGCCAATAGGAAATTCTAACATGCTGGTACAGAAATTTGAGGATTTGACTTGTTTTTTCCCTCATGCTTACTGATTTTCCTAGAAATCTTCCTTATTAGCAAGGGATTTTTAACAGAAACAGTAGGATGTAGTTAAGGCTGTGATCTGGGCCTGGGCAGCCTGACAGAGCCTCTCCACTCCCAGGAATGTGGGATGGTGTCCCTTTTGTGCCAACACCAGTTCCCTGGGGATGTATCTGTGCTTGTGAAACAAAGCTCCCTTTCAAAAAAAAAAAAAAAGATTAAATCAATAAAGAAGAAAAAAAAATGCTTTTTTTTCCCCAGCCTGGGTCCTTTTCCCATCTGGAAACCTGAATCCCATTCACAGCTGAGGATGAGGCTTTAGGGTGAGAAAAGAGACTCAGAAGTAGCTTTGCCACCAAAATCTCCATATAGTTGAACCAACCTGCTGAGCAGGATGAGTCGAGACAGAAGAGGCACCTGCCAGCAGTGATTTTTGTGTTTATTTGTTTATCCAAGGTGGGTTTGCCAAAGGCAGGGAATGGGTTTCCACCTTCAGCCAGCTGTGAAGAACATGTACACAGGCCAACACAATCAGCAAAGCCTTTGTTTCTCTTAAACATGCAATCACCTCTTTCTGTTGCCATGTTTCCCCTGTCCTTCCTTTGACTCTTCATAATTCTTGGGTGCAGCTGAGCTGCTCAGAAACTGAGCAAGTCAAACACCATAAATAGAAAAGCAAGTTAATAAACATTAAATCATTTATGGTGGTTGGAATGGCAGCAATTTACGTGGAAGATATGAGGGTGAGAAGAGTTTTTTTTTAATATGGCTTCACTAGCCCAAATTTTGGAAGACCTGAGGTTGCCTTTTCTGCCTTGGCTTTGGATGTCCTGTCACATCGTGCTTGCAGCGACAGAGTTGGCCGGTAATGGCCCAACTGCAAACAAGACAAGGCAAGGCAACGTGGGATGAGGTTGGCATGTGCCAGCCCTGAGTCTTAGTCACCCTCTTCTGTCGATGACTGACTCTGTCTGAATGCAAAAGGACCAGATTTTTGCGTAGCATCCGAAGGCAGTGGTGGCACAGGCTGCCAGGGATTGAGGTGGTTGCGTGCACTCCTGCACGTGTCCAAGGGAGCTGTGCTTGTTCAGTCGTGGAGGGCTGGATTGAGACGGGTTTGACCCTGCATGTGATGGGTTTTCAGGGTTATTTAGCTGGTCAGCTCTGGAATGAGCAACAGTGTTTAAGGCAGGACAGGGAGGGGACATGCAAGGCATCCACGCTCAAAGCATGTCCTGCAGATATGGTACTGCAGCTGCTGTAACCCTGTGACCACTCCTGCCTTCACCCCAAACCCCTTTAGCCACAACTGGAGCAAAGGCCTTGCTGTTTCATAGCTGGCAGGTTTGGGAAATGCTCTGGGCTCTGCCATGCAAACCTCCATGGGTTCAGGCTGTAACTCCCCTTGGCTCAGTTGCGCAGGCTGGGAGACCCAACCATCCATCTGACCCATGAGGCATCACGAGCACCTTCACCCAGCAGTGGGAGAGGGGTAACCATCATTAAGGTGCCTGGGACTATCCAAACCTGGGTAATAAATGCACAACGTGATGCAAAGGTCGTGCCTTGAGGCCGAGCCTGGCTCTCTTTACTGGGAAGTTGGCAGGAAAGCCTGGCTGGGAGTCAGGTGGCCATCAGATCTCCTGTTGATTCAGGCTACTCTCTAGCAGTTGTTTTCATTCAGGCTGAGTGCTGGGTAAACAACTGGGCTGGGAAATGTGAAACCCTTGCTCTGACCGTGCTGTCACCACTGGCGTCATCCCTGGGAAGTGCAGGGAAGCACGGACACCTGCAAAGGAGCAGGGGGGATGAACACATGGGGTGAGCTCATGCCTCCTGGAGTCATTTGTTTGGTTTTCAAGGAGTGAGAAATAAAAGTGAAGGCCTATTTGTGATGCAGAGTTTGGGCTGGCACAGGCTGCCCAGAGAAGCTGTGGTTGCCCCATCCCTGGAAGTGTTCAAGGCCAGGCTGGGTGAGGCTCTGAGCAACCTGGTGTAGTGGAAGGTGTCCCTGCCCATGGCAGAGGGTTGGAATGAGATGATCTTTAGGGTCCCTTCCAACCCTAACTATTCTGTGATTCCCTGATGAATGGTGTTGCTGGAAATACTGAAGCAGACACAATAAAAGGGTGTTTCCCCCTTTTCCATCGTTCTTCAGTAGGGACAATTCATAGTAAATGGCCAACATGTGTTTCAACCTGTGCCATCACCTCCTGGCTCTGTCTCTCAGCTCAAGTAACAACAGTTTTAGGAGAAAACTGAGGTTCTCCCAAGTGCTCTGAAGCACAGTGTCTTCCCTCATGATCACTACCAAAGTGCAAGGCACCCAGACACTGGGTTGCTTCTCCATGTAAAACTCCAGGGCAGAAATCTAAATATTCAGCTCAATTTTCTTTTTTTCTTTTTTAATTCCCAAGGAGCTGTTAACAGTTTGTCATTGTGTGTTGGAAATTATAAATGCATTTGAGAAAATATGTTGGCAGCAAGCTCCTCATATCGTCTCAGCTTGCCCCAAAATTCCAAAGAAATTTTCCATTAATTTTTTTCATATCTGATTGGAAAATATTAGGGAAAGAAGACATAAATTTTGTAGATTTTGTTTGGACAATTTTATTCTTTTTTTTTCCCAGCTGGGTCTCCATGGCATAGAAAAAAAATAAATGAAATGCACAAATTAAAAACATTTGCTAGGAATTAAACACATTAAAATCTTTGCTCTACAAGTGGAAAGATTTTAAGAAAACTCTGTTGAGGAAATCTGATTATTCAGCTTGTGCATTCGAGCAATCTGTGTGATCTGATTCCAGTGACTTAGGTCAAAAATGGGTTAGGAGAGCTGTTAGGAAATGTGAGAGCCTTTGAGTGTAAGGAGCTCTGGGAAAAGATATGGAAACTCAACTGGATCTTACTATTCTAAATTTTAACTCATTGACCACACGTTTTCCCTCTTAGTTATCTTTCACAAACTTCCTAAAAGCAGTGCCTGCAGGTCTTGAGTTTAAAAGCACATGGCAACACTCTGAAAAAGCGGGACACTTAGACCTCACCTCTGGATGCCTTGTGGTTTCCATCAGCTGAATGGAGAGGGAAATCCTTGGGGAGTCTGGTCCAGGGAACAACTCAACCCCACGAGTGGTATTGGTCCCAAAAGTGGTTCTTCTTGGCCAGAGCTGAGGTGTGTAGGGCACTGTTGGGCAACCACTGCCTGTACTATCCCAGCCCTGTGAGGAAGCGGAGTCGAGCGGGTTGTGGATATGGCAGACATGCTCACAAGGGTGTGGGTGGGAAGATCCTCGGCACGTACACAGTTTTGAAATGTAGCTCTTCATCAAAGCTTGACTCTTCCTCCCTTACCTGGGACTCTGGATTGAACAAGGAATTGAGTTTTGGGTCACCTGGTGCTGGAGAGCACTGAGATCTGCACTGAATGGTTTTGGAGGTGTCACTCTATGCTCACAGGATATAAACTCCTCCAGGACACATCTCATCCTGGTTTACAATCAGTACCCACAGCAGGGCAAGTGAATTGCTCTGGCAGTGACCATTTCTCTCCACAGATGGCAGAAGTGGCCAAAGGTGACCACCCTGTAGACA
Organism: Sakesphorus luctuosus; assembly: GCA_013396695.1. Lineage (NCBI taxonomy): Eukaryota > Metazoa > Chordata > Aves > Passeriformes > Thamnophilidae > Sakesphorus > Sakesphorus luctuosus. Next base: position 1,105,857 of record VWZD01002257.1, on the reverse strand, counting down.
CCCAAAATGACACAAATCCTTCCCAACTACTACCCACAGCTTTGAGATGGATAGAGGCAGAACAGCAGTAGCTTCAACGCCTCCTCCCTGTTCAACATCCCTCAGGGAACCTTTCCATCAGAGCCTCCCAAGCAGTGCAGATCTTCTTGGGATGCTGCTTCAAAAGCCCCTGTATCGGGAGCCAAACAGATATCAGCGGGGGTTGAGAGCAAAGATAAAAAAATAACCCTCTTTCCTAGGCTATGATTAATCTGGTGCCCGCTGCTGCCTACAAGCATGTCCTCCTGGATCAGCAGGAATACAAACCACTACATTTTCTCCCTCAGAGCTTCATGTTGTAGTTTTTGCATTTCTTTGAAGAGATTTCGCAGCACCTCTAGGATATCTGGCTTCCCCCACGGCATTGCCTACAACTTTTTTAGAAGCTTCTCGGTCACCATGGCGATGCTGAGTTTGTCACTGGCCTGGGCTTGTTACATCATCAGGTGAGTCAGCCCCAGAAATGCCACAGCCTTTGCCATTGTTTGATTTAATAACCTGCAATGATGAGATAACGATCCAGGCTCTTAATGAAAGGTGGGTGGTAATGAGATGTTAGGAAATAGTTCAATAGCGAAGTCCAGGGGATAATGACAGGCTGTGATTTCCAAAGATCGTCTTCTACCCTAAGTGGGTTGAACAGACTCATCCATGGGGGGTTTCACATCCATCTCTGAGTGCCTGCAGGCAGGAGACCTGGAGAGCTGCATCCCAACTGCATCGATGAGCTGGGAACTAAGCTCTTCATGAACACAACCAACTTCAGCCACTGGGCACGAAAATAATCCCTGTAATGAAAATAATCCCTGTATCAACCTGTGCTTAGAGGAAGGCTGGAATTCTGTGCTTTTCCAATCATATCTCCAACATGCTGCATAATTTTGCAGCACTGTGTTGGTTTGGGCTGGGATAGGTTGATTTTCCTCATAGTAGCTTCTATGGGGATGTGTTTGTGACCAAAACAGTGTTGATAATATAGAGATATTTTTGTTATTGCTGAGCAGGGCTTGCACAGTGTCAAGATTCTTCCGCTTCTCACCTCACCCCACCAGTGAGGAGGCTGGGGGGTACAAAGAGCTGGGAGGGGACACAGTTCGACTGCTTACCCCAGCTGACCCCAGGGATATGCCAGGCTGTATGATGTCATAGTTAGCACATAAAGCAGGGAGGGGAGGAGTGGGTAAGGAGAACAGGGGGGATGTTCAAAGTGAATGGCATTTGTCTGCCCAAGTCACTGTTACATGTGATGGAGCCCTGCTTTCCTGGAGATCACTGGACACCTGTGGGAAGTGGGGGATTAACTCCGCGACTGGTTTTGCTTGTGCACATGGCTTTCATTTTACCTATTAAACTGTATCTGAACTCATGAGTTTTCTCACTTTTACTTTCCAATTCTCTCCCCCATCCCACTGTGGAGAGTGAGGGAGGGAGTGGCTGCGTGGGTCTGATTTTCCAGCCAGGGTTAAATCATGACAGTCCTAAATTAGATCTGGTTCAGATGTGAGCACATGGCTGTATTTCTGCTGATTTACCCACAGAAGGCACTAAGGTAACACATGCCAAGTTATGACGTGGAGTATCAAATCTGGCAGCTGGGACAGAGTAACCCTGTAAACACACTTTTCTCTCAGACCAGCAGGATTTTTGTGCTGGATCAGTGCCTTGTCACAGGTGGTTGTCACCTCTTCACTGGGGATGAGGTAACCTAAAGTCAAGTTCAACATCCTGTTGATTTACACCCTAAATAAATCCAAGGACTTTCAGTGGGGAAATTCACACCTTAAAAATCACAGGGCAAACAGGGAAGTGTTCCTCTCATGTAACTAAAAGTAACTGGGGCACAACCCAGTGTCAGGCTTAACGTGAATATTGTCTTCTCAGAGGCTCTGATGGTGCCAAATCCTGAGTTTTGGCTCTGTGACTGAACTGCACCCTTTGACCCTTTCTGTTGGGACAAAGCCTGAAATTTTGCAGCCTGCTTTCATTTCAAGAAGAACCAGTGTTAAATTCTTGAGACTGAAATATCCCAGTGTCTTACTATCTGATTACCATCTAACCACTTTTAAAACATCGTATTTCATAGAATCACAGAATGCTTTGGGTTGGAAGGCGCCTTAAAAATCACCTTGTTCCACCTTCTGTTAGACAAGGTTGCTCCAAGCCCCATCCAACCTGGCCTTGAATACTTGCAGGGATGGGACAGCCATAGCTTCTCTCTGGGCAACCTGTGCCAGGGCCTCACTACCCTCACAATAAAGAATTTCATCCTTATGTCTAATCTAAATTTACCCTCTCTGCAACCTATGGAGTCAATTATCTCTATGGTTTAGCCCATTTATGGGCCGAGTTTTGTTTTGCCCCGGTCTTGTAAGGTCAGGAACTTTCACAGGACATTGCTCAATCCTCCTGGACCCATTTCTGAGCGTTGAGAAATGTCTCTGCTCCAGTAAATATCGCAGCTTCAGAACGTTTTTTCAAAATTATATTTTTTTGAGAATTTCAGAATAAAATTCTAAAAAAATTACAGATGAAACTCCCTTCTTGGGATTTTAAAAACGCACATCAGTCTGGGAGGCTCTTTTTTGGTCATCAGTCCTGGCTAATTATATCTCCCCATCTGTGGCCTTGAGCTTTAATGGGTCTTCCAAGGGACCCTCAAACAGCTGAGCACAATTAGATGCACTCGCCTCTTTGTGGGGACAGTGGAGGGAACCGTGAATGATTTTGCTTTTAATTTGGTAAATTGAGGCTGAATCCAGGTTTTCATCCTTCCTTCTTCCCCATATTTGTCACTGCCAGGCAACACTTTTGCAACTCTCCCATTTCCTTTCCTATCTACCTTTAGACTCTCTTGATTATAACCAAACACAGATTCAACAACTCGAAAGAAACAATGTTTGAACACTTTTCCTCCTGCTTGAAGGGCTCTAAATGAAAAGAAATTTTTAAAAATTGCTTTTATCAAGGCTGGTGGCATAGCAGGACAAAGGTTGACTTCAGGCAGAATTTACTGTCCCTGAAATACAATCCCTTCCTGGCTTTTCCTGGCTCTTGGCTGCCAGGAAAAGCAAGATCAGCTCTGGGTGCGATGTTTGACCCGGGCTGATACCGTGGGGTGAGCAATGCCCTGTGTCCCTGCTGGGGTTTCCCTCTCTGGGGCTCAGCACTTGTTTCTCAATGTCGAAAGCTGAACTCCTCCGGATTTTCCCCCTCCCTGCTTGTGGCTATTTTTAAGAAAAGCTGCACCCGCAGGCACAGGAGAGTGGCAGCCCGAGCCTTGCTCCGCTGGAATCTCAGTGCTTGGCTGTTGTTAGCAATGAGCTGAATTTCTTACAGTTGGGGAAAGAAGACGTTTCATGAGCTCGTCACCTGCGCAATAGACTCAAAAACTGTACGACTTGTCCCCAGCCAGCAGAACGAGTGTCTGCACTGGTGGCGAAAGGAGGGACAGCTTTGGGGCAGCCCCGAGCACACGATGTTCCCTGCCCTGCCTGGATCCTGCACCCCGGGCAGGGTTCAGCCCTCCCAGTTGCAGACCTAAGAGCTGTCAGCCGGGAGCTCTCCTCTGGTTTCAGGGCAGGGAACACTTAGTGCCGTGCTGAACAGCATCCTGTAATCCCTGCAGGAAACCCAGTCTGCAAATAATATCGTGAAGAAATCTTTTTGCCTGATTTTTGTTCTTTGCCCAGCTACAGGTTTGATACTGTTGAGGAGGAAAAGGAGTGTGAGACTGCAGGGGCAGGGGAGGGGGAAAGACAAGAAACGAGGGAAGAAAACGCAACTTGGTAAGAGGAGAGATGCTCTTTTCCATGGCAGAAACATCCCCATCCATTACAGAGACCAATGCAGCAGCTCATGGTGGTTCCCCCCCTCCTCGGGCATTAGGACTTGGGCGGGATGAGGCAGAGGGTGAGATGTGGAGAGGGAGCGGTGATATCCCGGTGTTACAGGTACAGTTCGCACTTCGCTCCTTGTTTATTTACTCCTGTAATTGAAATACCTGTGAGGGGCGAGGGAGGCGGCTGAAACCTGCAGACACAAAGGACCGTGAACTACAGCTGCCTCTACAAATCCAAACATTTTTATCAGCCTTTACTGATAAAAATCAGCCATTTATCACCTTCCTCACCGGGAGTCTGACCCTCAGCAGCTTTCTTTTCAAGTCCCTCCAAAGAAAATGCCATCAGCAGTGGAAACCACTCAATAACCAGCTGGTGAGAGAAGGGGCGCAGCCACTTGGTTTCCTCCCTGGCATTTCTGAAAAGCTGCAATTTTTTTTTGCAAGTGCAAAATTTAGCCTTTTTGTTTTGCTTTGCTTTGCTGGAAAACTGTCAGCCCAGAGGAATAAATTTCTCTGTTGCAAGTAAGTGTCATTGATGCACTAACAAGAATTTGGGCAGCTGTTGCCAGACTTTTTGCAACCTCTCTTCCTGGGTAGGGAACACTTTGGAATGGCTTTAAACTGGATGAGAGTAGGTTTAGATTAGATATTAGGAATAAATTCTTTGCTGTGAGGGTGGTGAGGCCCTGGCACTGGTTGCCTGGAGGAGCTGTGGCTGCCCCATCCCTGGAAGTGTTCAAGTCCAGACTGGGTGGGGTTTGGAGCAACCTGGTTTGGTGGAAGGTGTCACTGCTCATGGCAGGGGGTTGGAATGGCACGATTTTTAAGGTCTCTTCAAACCCAAACCATTCTGTGATTCTGTGAACTTTGTGCCCATGTTCTAGGCTGGAAAACCGAGGTCCTACTGGAAATTCCTGCAGATCCAGCTGCCCTGACATTAACAGAGCACATGTAAGGCTGCATCCATACAGTGATGTACACACAACTCCCAGCTACCTCCTCCAAATTCTAAGCATGCAAACGGTTCCTGGCTGCAGGGTTGGACTGTGCAACTCGGATCCCACCGGGCATCACCTGCTGTACCCCTGGCCATGTCCTGAGGAGGTGATGAGTGTTGCACTGAACGTAGGCAAGAATGTGACTTGTCCCTTGTCCTTTCCTTCCAAGTTCCCTTTAGAAAGAATTTAAAAAAAAAAAAGTCATTAAAAGAGGAGGATGAATCACAGCTTAGTCAGAGTTGGGACTCGCCAGAGCAATCGCTGCTGGTGCTGACATTTTGATGCCAGGAGGAGCGTGCCAGGGGAGGGCTGGCTGGTGACCAGTAGGTTCTTCCAAAGGGGATGGAGAATTAAGTCCAGGATTGTTAATTTGGGGTGCATCCAGGGCCCAACTGCACTGTTCAGGATGAGTTACTTGGTGAGTTCAATGTTAGAGAAGCAGTGGAACAAAAGAGGGAATTGAGGAAGTTTGGCTTTGCTGTTTTGGAGAAGTTTGTAGCGTATAAACCCCACAAGGGATGGGTATCCCGTTCTCACAGAAATGAAGGTTTTTCCTGTTTTCTGCCAGACTTCCCTTCTTTGCTCTGCCCTTCCCTCTCCCACCTCTCTGGACCTGCTGCCTTCATGCCTCAGATGCTCAAGGCATTTTTTTCCCACATCTACCACCAGGACTTTCTGGTTTTTAGCCCTGGCATTACATTTACACCCCTGCCCCTTAGCATTTATTAAATCTCTGCCTGTCCTTGGGATGGAGTAGGTGAGGGCAGCACCTCCATCCAGCACTGGCTGGATTATTCCTCCCTCCACACGCTCTGTCACACTGCAAAGCAGAGGATGTGGGACAGCATCCCTGGCTGTCCCCTGGCATCCTGTGCCTGTGGTATCTCTTAGCGAGCTGATACACCTCTTATTGCCAGCATTCCTCCTGCTCGGTGACTTGATTTCTCATAAAATCGCTGAGCTAAGCACCCCGTGGGCTCCTTTCACAGCAGCTGCAAGCAACAGCTTATTTACCGGTCCGGGTGCTATTTTTAGGGAGCTGGAATTTTGCATGGCACGACTTGAGAGGGGAAAACTAATCCTCTCAGTGCACCTAGTGAGCCATCCTGCTCCCCACCCTGTCCCCGGGGTGAAAGTGCCTTATAAATAGTAATGGTGCTTCTAACAGCTGACCTCCCTCGGAGCAGCTGGGTGCTCGTGCCTCTGAAATCCAGGCCATTTATTTAGGAGTTGAGGCTTTCCGCTCCAGTTATTTAGGAGTTTTTAAGCCAAGAGTTACTAGGTGGATCTAATTTGAAGTGACTGTGATTTTAATTCAGGCAGGGTTTCGCTTTCGGGCTCCTTTTGATATTGTGGGGGTGGTGATTTGTGAAGCCATGGAGAGGAGAGGGAGCTGCTGGAGGAAGGGGGATGATGCCCAAATTCCTTATCCTGTAACATCATGTGAATATTTGTCTTTCTTCTGACTCATGTTTTAGCTGGGAACTGAGTTTCTCTTGCTCTCCATGTGAAAAGGATTTGGGGGAAAAAAAAAAATCTTCCTGGCCTTTCCCAAGGATGGATTTTGTGCACAGTGGTCCAGGGAGCACTGTTGTGCCTGATCCCCATCCTGCCTTTGCCAGCTGGAGCACTCACTGCTTTCTCCCATCTTTCTTCCCACATCCCAGATCTGGTTCTTTTTTCCAGCTCTCTCATAGTAGCTTTTTTAAAAATTCTTTTTATTTTTTTTTGCCTGTGAATATTTTTTCCCTGTGTAGGAGAGGGAAGGATTGTGCACTTTTTACTCCATCCATCTTGGCTCCATGTAAGGAATTAGCCAAAAATATCTTTCTAGATGTGTTACAAAAATACAAGGCTTTGCTTTCAGAGGAGGAAAATGCCCTATATATAATAAAAAAGCTTTATTGAGCAATTTAAGTATCTCAGATGCTCCTTATCGGACTTTAAATTTTCAAGCAAAATTCACTTTATTAAACTCCATCAAAGCAGACGTTCCCACCTCTACAGCTCTTCCCACCTATAACATATTCCCACCTTTCCCTGCCGTGGCATGTTCCCACCCAGCATCCTGCCAGGTGGCATCATCCCCATCGCTGAGGCAGTGCTGGGGTGCAAGGGGGGTTGAGCATCTCTGCATCTGGGACTTGGGTATTGCCATAGGAATTTTCTGGGTGGCCCCTGGGTGATGTCCCAATCCCTCTTTGCTGCAAACACAGGCTGTGTCGGGGTGTGAGTATTGCTGGGGTGCTGTTTGCAGCCTAATTGAAGGTGAAAATGTGACTTGCAGGAACCTGGCGAGCGGATTAAGGAGTTGAATAAATTAACATAAGAATGAAAATTTAAAAAAATAATAATTACATATGTGAATTTATCATATGTGAACATAATATGTCAAACAGGAAAATAGTAAAGATAATATTAAAACATTAATAGAATATTAATACAATAATAATAACAAACCAGTTAAAATAATACATCATTAAACAGCGAGATTAATAAGTAAAAAAAAAACATAAGAAAAATAATTAATAAAATACTATGAAGCACCCGTTTGAGAGCAAAGGTTGCCCGGGGAGCATCCCCGGCGCTCCCACAACTCCACCTCCTTGCGGGGAGGGATGGAGGGACGCGGGGGGGTCCCCAGGCGCCTCCCGGGCGCGGACCCGGGCGCGGAGCGGGGCGCGGAGTGGGGCGGAGCAGCCGCGGTGGCCGCGGGCGGAGGCGGAGCCGCCGCATCCCGGGCATCCTCTCCGGGGGAGGCGGCCCCGCACCGCATGTGCGACGTGAGGGACGTGCAGGAGCGCAGACACGGCATCCCCCGGCCCCCCGGTACCCCCGGAGCCCCCCCGGCATCCCCCGGGTCCGCCGCCGTCCCCCCGATCCGAACCCGCTGAGCGCGGAGAGGGGGCGCGCCGGCAGAGCCCCCCATCCTACCTCTGAGTTCCTAGGGTTCATTTATTTTATTATTACTTTATTATTTCATTTTAAAATTATTTTTATTTGCCTCGTTTTTATTTTGTTTCAATTTTTAAATTTTTATTTTAGTATTTTTTCAATTTTTATTTAATTTTATTTTAGCTTTAGTTTTTTTTATTTTCTCCCATTTTTATTTTCTATATTTTTAATTTATTTTACACTCCTAGTTTATCCCATTGCTATTTTCTACCTTTTTTAGGGTTTATTTTTCCTTTTTTATTTTCCCCTCTTATTTCCTTACTTAATTTTATTTTCCCCCCTTCATTTTTTCACTTTACTTCCTTTTAATTTTTCTAAATTATTTTTCTAATTTCACTTTAACTCCCTTTTATTTTTTAATTTTATTTATTTATCATAATTTTTTAAGATTTTACAATTTTCATTGTTTCACCCAGTTAATTTCAAACACGTGACAAGTGAAACGGCAAAGTTTATTAAGTGTACATTTTTTAGCTGGGGGGGGTCTCCTTCACACCCCCACAGCCCCCCATAGCCCCTCTATAACCCCCCTGAGGCCGTGCCTGGGGGGGTTCAGTGGTCGCGTCGCCTCTGCAGAACAAAGCGGGTCCTTTGTCCGCGCTGCAGTTCCGAGGGCGGACGGCAGAGGGCAGCACTGCCCGGGCCGCGCCGCATCCCC
>VWZD01002257.1:1077042-1097337 GCA_013396695.1 Sakesphorus luctuosus | reverse complement strand
CCATCCCACCCTCCTCCGCCTCCTCCGCGGCGCCGCAGCGCCCGCCCGTCCCCGCCCTCCCCTCCCCGCCCCGGAGGGCGGGCGCCGCCGGGCCCGGCCGGCCTGTCGGGATAGAAATAGGCGGCACCGCGGTTGCCGGCACATCGCGAACGGAGCCGGGCAAAGCAGGAGTGGAGATCGCAGCAGCACGACCAGCCCTTCCCAGTCCTTTCTCCGGCTGCCTCGCGTGGAGCTTTTCCTACTTTTTTTTCTTTATTTTTTTTCCTGCAAATTAAAAAGGAAGCTAATTTTTTTTAATAAATATTTTTTTCCATCCCGGTTTCCATCGCGGACCGCCGCAGGGCTCGCCCTCGCTCCCTCGCAGCGGCATCGCTGGTGCCGTTCCTGCCCAGCTTTGTGCCCTGAAGCCCCGTCCTTCCTCTTCCTCCTCCCCCTCCTGCCATAAAACCTTCACGAGGCTCCGAACAGCAGCATCCGAAAACGCCGCAACCTCTCGCTCAAACCACCGACTGCAGCAAAACCCCTTTTTATTTTTTTATTGTATATTTTCCTCCATCTCCTTCCTCCCTTTTTATTTCTCCTCCTTCCCACCCGCAAACGCATCAAGGTGGACTCGGAGCGCAAAAAGACCTTTGTTTTAAAAATGCCCATGGAGCTGACGCAAAGCCGCATCCAGAAGATTTGGCTTCCCAACGACAACCGCCCGGCGCTGCCTCGCCGCTGTGAGTACGGGCACCGCAGCATCCCCACGGGATGGGATGGGGTGGAATGGGATGGAGGGATGGGATGGGATCGTGGGAAGTAGCCCCCGTCCTCTGCGCACCCCGGGGGCTCTTTGCAGCGCCCTCCTCCCTCAGCATCCATGCAGCATCCCGCCTCCTCTGCCTGCTCCAGCATCATCCCCGTGCCCGCATCCCGCCCGCTGCCATCCCGTGACTCACTTCCAGCCCTTGGGAGCTGGAGGAAGGTGCAACCATCACATGGCCCCGCGGAGCGGAGGATGCGGGAGGTGCTGAGACACGCGTGGCCCAATTTCCACTCCTCCCTTCCCCGTTTCCCCCCTCGGCTTCCAGCCCTGGGATTAAAAGGAAAGGGAGCAGGTTGTTCACCTCGGCATCCGGTCACCGGCTCAGCAGGGATTTTCAGCGTGTCAAGCGCTTTGCTCTGAGATTCATAATCACAGAGTCATGAATGGTTTGGATTGGAAGGGACCTTAAAGCTCATGCCGTGCCATGTGCAGGGACACCTTCCACTAAAACAGGTTTCTCCGAGCGCCATCCAATTAGTGCATTATAAATTTATTTTTTGGGGGGGAGGGGGGTTGGGTTGGGGGTGGAGGCAGGGTTAGGGAAATAGATTTAGGGAAAAAATAGCGAAAACGTGACACCAGCCGTTCGCACTTAATCATTTAACCCTGCGGGATGAGATAAGAGGCAGGTGGAGGGGAAGGCAGAAATTAGTGCTGAAACTTCTGCAGTGGTTTTCCCCTTCTCTTTGAAGCTCAGAAAGATCCTTGAGGGGTTAAAATCAACCTCTGTGCTTAAAAAAAAATAATGTGTGTAGAGTATGTACACATACATATATATATAATAAAATTAAATGCTTGGGTCATTCTCGTGTTACTATAAACCAAATCATGAATCATAATACAATCTGAAAGCTCAGGAGGCAGCTCCTTTAACTCACCCAACAGCTAAGCTGACAACCTGCCAGTTGTGCAACTCCGTGTAACTCTAAATGAGCGTCTCAGGAATCCGCAGAGCCGGGATGGAGGAGGTGGCCCTGGATAAAGGATGGAAGTGACTTGGGCAGTTGGGTGAATCAGTCTTTCCAGTGCTCTTCATCAGGCATTTAAAGTGGCTTTCCGATGTTTATTTCTCTTGGCTGGGAAGCTTCCCCTTCTAAAAAAATAATAATAATTTCAGACAAAACAGATAGCCTATGAATTTGCCAGCTGTTGTTGCCCATGGCTGTGGGTCAGGCACCCTGGAGCAGATGTTGCGACGCGCAGTCTGTGCCTGGCAAGGGCAGCTCCGCAGCAGGAGCTGCTGAGGAAATGGGTTTCAGCAACAGGCTGAACATCTGGGTTGCCAAGGGGCTTTGCTTGGAGTGGGGTAAAACGCCTTAATGCTTTGCACGTGTATCTGTGGGGCTTGACTTGTTCTCAAGGACTGGCACCTCTGAAAGAAATCCCTTGTGCATGCAGAGCCTCCCAGTGTTTTTTGCCACTTCACTCACTTGGTTTCTCAGAGGAGAGAATTCCCTCTTGGTAGAGGAGAAAACTAACATATGTAGTATATTAAGGCACCACAGGTCTTATTAATAACATAATGTGGCTTCTAATTATTTTTTCTCGGGTGGGAACCAGCTACACTGGGCACTGTTAACTGTGTAATGTGGGAAGTTGGTTATTAGGCTTTTTTAGCTTTTTTTTTTTTAGCTTAAGGTGGCTATTTTAAACTCGAGCTGCTATTAATTCCTCAGCAGCAACAAAGAGCAGAGCCACAAAGCTGGGTGGGAATTGAGGCATAACAGAGACCACGGCCGGTGTGGTCCCTGGAGGGAGCGGGAGCATCCCTGGGAGCATCCTCTGGAAGCTGCTCCCTGCGTGTGAAATAATTAGTCCGATTGTTGCTCCCTCGTCAGTGGGAGGCTGGAGTGGCTTGGAAGTGATGCCTTCATCTGGCCTTTTGACGGCGATCCATTAAATTGCTGTCAAGCTGCACGTCTCTCACGTAGGGGCTGGGAAAGTCAAGTCGTCGCAGACGCTGGGTGGGCAGAGCCAGGCGAGGGGAGGGGGATGCTCTAGGAGAGAAGGGGCTGCCGCCGCCTTTCTCTGTCCCATCGCTTCTCTTTCCCATCGTATCCGCTCGGGGGGTGTGAAAACACGCCGGTGACGCGCGGGTAAAGCCACGGCTCGCACGTTTTCAGGGCGGCAGCAGTTCCACGTGTATGTGTGATGCAAAGTGCAGAAACATTCATCCGTGAAGCTGTCAGGGACCGGCAGTGGGAAGAGGCTGGGAAAGGAGAATGTAAGACTAGTGTAGAACATGTGGTCGGGGGGAAACTCTTATACGAGCAGACAGTAAAAGTGCCTGAAGTGAGGAGGTGGCTGTTTTATCTGACCTTTTATAGAACCAAATTTCCTTCCCTCTTGTGGTTTGTTTTGGTTTTTTGGTTTTTTTGGGTTTTTTTCTTCCTTTCCCCTCTGTTCAATGTGAAGCACAGGATCTCATTAGCACTGACTTTCTGGCAGATAGAAGCCCACAAGTTATGAGCTCCTTCTAAATATCCTGACTGAGCCTGAAAGTCATCCCTGACCTTGACTTACCTGGCTAGATATGGATAAGGAGTAATGAATATCCATTGAAATCCCTGATAGCTTCCCAGCAGCGGTGAAAAGAAATGGTGAATGAAGTCTTTGTGAAACACCGAGCAACACACTGGTTTGTGTTTCATCCCTGATACAAAGTTTCCCTGGAGAGTTTCGTGATTTACCTGGGTTTGGGCTCAGATTCCTGATACAAAGTTGATGTTCTAGTATTTTGGGAGGTCCTTCCCAAGTCTGTAAACAGATGCTTTTTCATGGGCTGAGGGGAATCTGGATCTTTCCTTTGGCAGAAAAGCAAATTGTGGGGAGATTCCTCAATTACAGGTGTTTAACTCCTGCAGCATCCTTTGGAGGTGGCATCTGTGTGCCAGTTCTGGGACTTGTCATAGCTGTCTGGAGCCAAAGGGTCATGAACAATACCCAGCATTGTCCCCATCCTCTTAAAGTGCCATTTAATGGCCCCAAATCCTCTTGGCTGTTAGAGATCCTTTGTCCACTCTTAAAGGAAGAGTTTCTTTTTTGGGTTACTATTCCTTCCTCCTCCCTTTATCTAATAAATGTGTGGGGTTTGTTGCAAAAACAGACCTGCACGCATTGGTTGGGTGAGGATATGAGACTTTTAGAGGGGAAACAAATATTTTTCTGGATACATTGGTCTGCTCCCTTGGTATCCAAGCATGAAAAATTGGCACTTGCTGCCAAAATCGATGGGAGCTGGCCCAGGGTTTTTAAATGCAGCACTGGGGAGGCAGGTTTCACCCAGGGAGTGAGTTTGAGGGCACCTCCAGCCTGAGGAATGTGGAATATTTATGAAAAAAATAAAAAAGAAAATATATTTTAGGTACTTTTTGTTTATCTCTTGCCTGCTGAGTCTCCTTTGGTGGGACGAGGAAGATGATGGGTGGCTCTTCTCTGCTATCCAGGTACCAGCTCCGTAACTCTTGTGATGTTAGTTTGGTTTCTTCAGCTGTTGGATTTAGTTTTTCCTAGAAGGGGAAGGGAATCCCATGTACTTTGCACGTTCTGTGGATACTTCTCTGTTTGCCCTTCCCAGATCTGCACTGAGTCTCGATCCCTGGGAGCCCCTGGTATCCACTGGTCCCACCTGCAGGCAGCTGGGACAAGCAGGCAGAGTTCTCCACCCAGCCCATAGTTAAGCTGGGTTTTATGGCTCTGCCACCAGCCTCTCACTCCCTGCATTCCTTTCCTATGAGGTGTCCCAGCCTCACCGGTGGATGGAGGGGTTGGTGAGAAATTCCCTGGAGGGTCTTTCCTGTCCTGCCTCTGCTGGGAGGGCTCTTGGCATGTCACACTTTGGCTGCATGAAAGGCAGCTGGCTGATGTGAATTCCATTAGGCATCGTTAAGATCTTCCTTTCCCCTGTTTTAAGTGCCTGGCTTTGTACCTTGGCCTCTCCTGTGTGCAACACCACGTGAGAAGCAATTCTGCAGGGCAAGCCCTGGAGAGGAGCAGGGATGCAGTCACAGGAGAGGGGATGCTGCCACAATACATGTTCCATGGATTGTGTGGTCCAGATGTATCCCTGGACCCTGGGGCTGTGAAGTACTAAACCAAAAAATTCCCAAACTGTTTTCCTAGTCCTGTAACCTCAGCAATTTCCTCTGAACTGAACAAGGCATTTACTATTGAAAGGATTTGTGGGAAGGAGAAAGTGATTCACCTGGGCAGCCTGGCAGCTGATTTGTCTGCATTTTGGTCATGCCATTCGAGTGATTTGGACAGGAATTTCTCTTCACTTGCCAAGTCATCACTAAGCGGTGCATTTGGATTTTATTTCCAGCTGTTTGATACGGATTTTCTTTACCACAAAAAACCCTCAAACCAATAACCCAGCTTAAAATAGGTTTATGCAAAAAAAAAAAGAGATAAGTTACTTGTACATCTGCTTTTAAATGCTAGTGGTTCTGTGGTCCCTGTGCCCTCTTAGTCTTCAGAAAAACAGTTGGTTGCATTTGCATGTGTATCAGCTAAAAATCTCGTCCAAGTCTTTGGTCATCCTCAAGCTTTTCATGGAATTGGCCAGTCCATGGGGATGGGAGGTTGTGTTTGCATTGATTTTTTTTTTTTTAATGTTTTGTTGTTGTTGTAAATGAGGAAGCTGAAGCATAGAGACTCTCTAGGGAGTCTGGGCCAGCTTCTGGTTCCTTGTCTACTTTGCAGCCATCAAGATGTTTTTTGCTGTGGCATTCAGGCTGTGACTCTTGTCCCCTGGCTTGGGTGACACCAGGGTGAATTTGGATCACTGATGGGCACCCATGGAACCATCCACCATGCCCTCTGCTCGGGGTTTTGGTTGTCCAAGCTCATGAGAGGATGTACAGAAGATATTACAGAGATGATGGTGCACAGGAACAGAGGCTTTGGATTTTCTCTAGCTGTTAAAAGGCCTTGGGCAAGGCTGGGTGAAGAGCAAGTGCCTCGTAGGGCTGATATAAGATGAACTGAAGGATTCACAGCTGCTTATATTCTTTCTCCTCTTCTTCCTTGTAGCCTGTGGGCCACAGCTTGCCAATTCCCCCACTGTGATAGTGATGGTTGGCCTCCCAGCCCGTGGGAAGACCTACATCTCCAAGAAGCTGACTCGCTACCTCAACTGGATTGGTGTCCCAACAAAAGGTGAGGTGTTCACTGGCAGCCTTGGGGAAACATGAAGTCTGGTCCTCAGGAATTGCTCTAGGAGCTCAGTACCTTGGAATGTGGGAGGTAATGGGAGATCTTTCCAAGATCCCATGGGCCAAATATCCATGTTTTCCCATCATTTCTTCTGCAGCCTAGGTTTTCCTTCACTTTAAGACTATGGGATGTCCCCCTGAGCCTTTTGCTCTAAGGATGTGGTTTCTTGGTCCATTGCTTGTTTTAGCTGCAGAAATTGTACAGCTGAGTTGAACTCCTGTTTTTGATGGGTTTTGCCTTTCCCACACAGTTTTCAACGTGGGGGAATATCGCCGTGAGGCCGTGAAGCACTACAGCTCCTATGACTTCTTCCGTCCTGATAACGAGGAGGCCATGAAAGTCAGGAGGTAAGTGTGGGCACTGCCTTCATACTACCAGTCAGCTCCCAAATGGGTGGTGGAGCCCATGGTTGGAGCACAGTTACCCAGTTTGTTTGGGAGTTTTCTCTGCCTGCCCAAGGAGGGTCTGACTTGGGCACCCAGAGATCAAAACTGAAACTGTATGGGCATGGTAGCCTCAGGGTCACCAGTGTATCCAGAGCACATCAGGATAATACATCTCTCTCCTCTTTTGCAGGCAATGTGCCATGGCTGCCCTGAGGGATGTCAAGCTGTACCTGACGGAGGAGGCTGGACAGATTGCGGTAAGCTCGGACATGAGCTCCATGGGATTTGGCAAGTCCCAGTCCTGAAGGTCCTGTGCCCTGTGCAGCTTGTTCTGCAGTTGTTTCTCTGAGGAGGGACTCGATGGGAAGTCAGGCACTTGTGCTAATTGAAATCTTTGCTTTTAAAGGTTTTTGATGCCACCAATACCACACGGGAAAGGAGAGGGATGATCCTAAACTTTGCCAAAGAAAATGGATTCAAGGTTGGGACCATGGGGCTGATGGCTGTATTACGTAGTCCACCTTAGTGTACTGTTGGTGTCCTCATGATGCTCCTGTGTAAGGGAGATTTCACTGCTGGGTTTGATTAAAAATGTGAAACTTCCCTCATTCCCCATAACGAGCCCTGGAGAAGGAAACAGTGAGAGTAGGGCAGAGGAGAACTCTCTGGTCAAGCAGGGAGGAGGTTGGGTTGGGCAAGGAGGGGATTGAATGTTACAAAGCTTGTCGGTGCCTTTCAGCTGTTTGCTTTGCTTCACAGGTGTTCTTCATTGAATCTGTCTGCAATGATCCCACAGTAGTTGCCACCAATGTTATGGTAAGTGTGGAAGTGTCTTGCTTTTGTTTTACCTCTAAATATAGGCAGGAATGCATTCACAAGCCTTGGTCCTCATGGTGGACTTCAACCACCCTGGTATATGTTGGAGGGACAACAGCATGGCACAGGCAGTCCAGGACATTCCTGGAATATATTGATGATAACTTTCTTCTCCAAGTGGTAGAGAAGCCAACAAAAAGGTTGTTGGAAGACTAGGGAAAATGTGGGCCCGGTGCAGAAGGAAACAGGAGACCTGGATACTGGGCATATGGAGAAGGCCATGATACTCAATGACTTTTCTGACTCAGTCTTCACTGCCAAGTGCTCCAGCCCACTGATGGAGTTGTAGAAGGAAGAGGCAAGGACTAGAAGAATGAAGAGTCACCTTCTGTAGAAAATCAGGTTTGAGACCATCTAAAGAACCTGAAGGGCTCTAAGTCCGTGGGATGATGTGATGCATCTGTGGGCCCTGGGGGAGCTGGTGGATGAAGTGAAGAAGCCACTGTCCATCATATTTGAGAAGTCGTGTCCATCTGGTAAAGTTCCCACTGACTGAAAAAGGGGAAACACAACCCCATTTTTAGAAAGGAGGTTTAAAAGAGACTTGGAGAACTACAGGCTCGTCAGTCTCACCCCAGTGTTTGGCAAGATTATGGAGTAGATCCTTCTGGAAGCTGTGCTAAAGCACATGGAAAATAAGGAGGTGATTAGTGGCAGCCAACATTGCTTCACTGAAGGCAAATCATTCCTGACAACCAGGGCTTGGTATTGGGACTGGTGATGTTTGACATCTCTGTTGGTGACGTGGACTGTGGAATCAAGCACAAGTACAGGCTTGGTGGAGAATGGATCAAGAGCAGCCCTAAGGAGAAAGAGTTCTGGGCTGGGAGCTGGAGTGTGTCTTTTTCCCCTGTTGGGAGCTGCTGTCCCATGGCCAGTAACCAGCACACAGCCTTTTCCATGATGCTAAGAAAATGCTCAGTTTGCTCCTTTATTTTCTTTTTATGGCTGGATTTTTTTTAAGATTTTAATCCCTTTATTTGGAAGCTAATGCTTGAAGGGGGAGAAAATGAGCTACTAGCTGAGCATGGGATTTTGTTCCACAGGATGCTGTAGATGAATGATGCTCTTAGTGCTGGGATCATTGTGGAAAACATGCCACAGGCCTGAGATATTGCTACATGTGTCACTCTGTGTTATGCTGTTGGTTTCAGGATTGCTTGTGAAGTTACTAATGTGTGATGCTGCTGTTCAAACCCAAATCCTCGGGGAAAAATAGCCTAAATTAGTTCATGGGGAAAGATAGCCTGATATATTAGTTCAGGCAGAACTTAGTCCATGACTGTTCTGGATATTCACATTGCCTATTTGCAGTATCTTTCAGCCCAGTAATTTGCAGCAAATAATGCACAGAAATGGGTTGAATGTTATCCTAATATCCTGTTGCTGACCTGGGTTAAGGATCTTGTCTAAGCTCATGCACTTTCCACTCTTGGCTTATAGTTAAGCCTGATGCTTTTCTTTAGCTACGAGGAAGCTCAGTTTTCCTACTGTGTTGGGTGGTCAGGTGCTACTTTACTCCTAGCAGAGAATGGGAGTGAACTGAGTCACATCTATACTAACCATGCAATGGTTTATACCAAATTCTTTCACCTTATGCTTAGTTTTGAGTCTAATTTGCTTCTATTCTGCCTTAGGATAAATGTTGACCGTAATGTCTCAGCTGTTAGCTGGATGTTGGCAGGACTGAAATTCGAGATTAGCATTGCCTGGCTGGGAAAGCTTCCTGACCTCTCCTTGTGATGTGTTTTTTCCCCTTTTGCAGGAAGTCAAATTGTCCAGCCCAGATTACCGGGACTGTAATTCGACAGATGCCATGGAGGACTTCATGAAGAGGATCAATTGTTACCAAGCCAGTTACCAGCCACTAGACCCTGATGACTATGACAGGTAAGAGATTTTGCTGACTTCTGAACTGGCCTGACCTTGAAACCAGGCTTTTCCCTTGAAGATGCTGGTTTTCCCTAGCCCTGTGCCAAGGAGTTGGGCACTGAAACCTTTCCAGGCTCTTCTGGGTTTAGATATGCTGGTTTCAACCCTGTTCTGCAGGTTTAAGTACAAAGGATTTAGAAAAGCACTTGGGTTTGAGTAGTTGAGGTGTTTTTGTCATTGTCCCACTTAAGGGACTGGTTGGCTCAGACCACAGGATTGAGCAAGCCCTGTGGTTTCTTCCAAGCTGTGTGCCCTGGGAAGACCCTTGCTGTCCTGCATGACTCTGCAGGCACCTCCCAGCCTTTCCACTGCTCACAAACACGTCTGTGTGCCCTGCACGGATTATTCCATTCCTGCTGATCCCTGTCCTGGGGAGGAGCATGTTCCCTGTTAGTCCTGTTTAATCCTCTTTACTGCTGCAAGGAGGAATGGTGATTACAATGGTGTTATTCAGCTCTCTGTGAATCCCTGTTACCTGTTGGCTTCCTGTTGAAAATAGCCTGCAGGAAATCCTTTTAGCTGGGTGATTACGTGTAGGGAGATAACTCACAAGGCTGTTTCTTGACAGTGGTGTTTCTTTCTTTCCGTAGGGAACTCTCTCTCATCAAAGTCATTGATGTTGGCCGGCGGTTCCTGGTCAACAGGGTTCAGGATCACATCCAGAGCAGGATTGTTTACTACCTGATGAACATCCATGTCCAGCCCCGCACCATTTATCTCTGTCGGCACGGCGAGAGCGAGTTTAACCTCATGGGCAAGATTGGAGGAGACTCTGGCCTCTCCAACAGGGGCAAGAAGGTGAGCGAGAAGGGGAATATTCCCCTGTGGCTTCTAGGAGTGATTTGGCTGTAGTAGATGTCATGTGTTGGATGAAGAGTATAATTTGATGACAGCTGGGGTGCTGAGGATCCGTCTACAGGCTGGTTAAGTTTGAGTGTGGCCTCAAAGAAAGACTTTCCAGCCATCACTGTTGCACAAAGCCTTGCATGTAGTTAGAGCTTAACAGAGATGGGGCTGCAGAAAGTAAATAAGCAGAGCTATGGTTGAGGGTGGCCAGGGATTTTCCATAACATTGTAGGAAAGGTCAGGCCACAGTGCTGTTTCCTGGGTGCTGATGTTCCTTAAAGACAATAGGTGGCTTCTTCTGTGCTTTCTCTCTATTCTCACACCCCTCATAGCTCTTAGGGATCAATGCATGTGTGGCTGCTCTTCACCTCAGAGCAGAAGGTCTGCCTGTGTAAGGCAAAAGCAGTCCTGGAGAAGTCAACACTTCTGGGAAGCAGGGAAGAATGCCCATTGGGAAGCTATGGACAGGAATCAACCTTTTCCTTTTTGTATCCCACAGTTTGCAGTGGCACTGAACAAATTTGTAGAAGAGCAGAACCTGAAGGATCTCAAAGTCTGGACCAGCCAACTAAAGAGGACAATCCAAACAGCAGAAGCTCTCCAGCTGCCCTATGAACAGTGGAAGGCACTCAATGAAATCGATGCTGTGAGTATCTTTGCAGTAAGGACAGCTGGATTGGGCTGGTTCTTGCTTGATAAGAGAGTGATAGCACTGGCCTTTTCACTTCTGTCTAAATCTCAGCTTTCATGGGGAGATTTTCCTTCTGTGGTACTTCTGCAGAACTCACCTTCTGGCTTCTGATCTTGGCTATACCTTGTGCAGATGCTTCCAGATGTTGGCTTGATTTATAAAATGGTTTGGGTTGTAAGGGACCTGAAAGACCATCTATTCCAACCCGCTGCCATGGGCAGGGACACCTTGCACTAGACCAGGTTGCTCCAAGCCCCATCCAGCCTGGTGGATTAAAATGGATTTGGCTTGGAATTGCTCTGTAGGTGAGCACTCATAGGGTTACAGCCAATTGCTTTGGAGAAGGTTTTGCATGTTGTCTGTGCTCTGTGCTGATGGTTTTTGACCTGAGCATGTCCAGTAACCTCACGGATGTCCTGTTCTGGCAGGGTGTGTGTGAAGAAATGACATATGAAGACATCAGGGAGCAACATCCAGAGGAATTTGCATTACGTGATCAGGATAAATATTACTACCGCTATCCTTCAGGGGAGGTAGGTCTGCAGGGATACCTTCAGAGGCATGACTTTTACTTTAAATGTGCCCTTTTTGTCTTCATTTTGTCCTCTACACTCGAGCAGTGAGTGCTTCAAGAAACTAGAATCAAGGTCAGGGCTCATGTTCACCTCCACACTGAGTTCTTATGAAATTGTGGTGTGTGAAGATTTCACTAAGAAATGGATCACTTAACAAACAGTCCCACTGACTTTATTGCAAATTAGTAGGAAGGGGACTCTGGAGGTTTCTAGTCCAACTTCCATCATTACATCCACTCAAAGTGTTGTGCTGTCCCATTTTGCTTTTGTTTCCAAAAAAAGTAATTTTCACTCTGTTCTTTGCATCATTCCCTAAGGGTTGTCAGTAATAGCTCTGTTCCCAGCGATCTGCTTTCAGGGTGTGACACAATGAGGTGGGAATTTACATCAGTTCTGGATGATAGTTTAGGCTGTGAATTAAGCTATTTATCCCTGAATTAAAAGTCACACTCATAGACATTTCAGAAAAATCTTTAAAGACATTCTAATGAGTGTGTATCCACCAGGAGAAAGTGTGGGGATGACAGACACCATCTCTGGGTGTCTGGGGCTTCTTCTGGCTGCCTGTCATGGTGTTCTTTATGATGTCCTTGAAAACTGTGGGGTTTCTCAGGTTGCTCCAGACTTTTCAGAACTTGGAAATCCTATAGAAAATCAAATTTCAAGATGATAGATGCTATCCTCAGCCCCTATTGCTTAACTTAATAAAGTCAGGACTGAGATGTGAATGGCTTCTCTAATGTAACAAGTAGCTATGTTCTAGAGTAGCCTGAAGATGAGGATTTACTTGTTTTTAGCAGTAGTTCTGTTGGTTTAGTCAGAAGCATGAAATCAACAGTTGAAGCAAGAAAAGGCAGAAGAGGTGCTTGTTTCTTTGCCATGCCATAACTCTTCCCTTCTTCTGTCCCAGTCCTACCAAGACCTGGTTCAGCGCCTGGAGCCAGTCATAATGGAGCTGGAGAGGCAAGAGAACGTCCTTGTGATCTGTCACCAGGCTGTCATGCGCTGTCTCCTGGCGTACTTCCTGGATAAGAGTGCAGGTGAGCTCCCTGTCCCCTCCTGCTGGAGGAGGAATGATGGATGCAGCTCTCCGGAGATGTACTCAGGTCAGCATGGACCTGGAACGTGGGCCTGGAGCGTGCATCTGTTTGGTGTGGAGTGGCCTTAGCTGTTGATGAAGATGCTTTTGGAGAGGGGGTGGCATAACCCTCCTGCTTTGCTGTCTCTGCAGATGAAATGCCCTACCTGAAATGTCCCCTTCACACGGTATTGAAGCTGACCCCGGTAGCCTACGGTAAGTGAGACCTTCCTACTAAACATGCTGAGGAGTGTGACTTGTGTCTCCTCCTGAATCCAAGCTGCCTCTGGGAGAAGGGCAGGGGGCTGTGGTGGAGCTCTGGGCAACACCCTGTTCCTGTTGGGTTTGCTGATGGCTTCTCTGTCTCCTTGTACTCCTCCTGCAGGCTGCCGGGTGGAATCCATCTCACTGAACATTGAAGCTGTCAACACACACAGAGATCGGCCAGAGGTGAGTGTTGCTTTTTCTTGGAGCCATCCCTTGGTGTTCCCCTCCTGTCCCCTACAGTGGGAACACCTGGGGTGGGCATGGGGAGGTTGCTCAGCTGGGTGCTCAGAAGTGCTGCTGGTGGAGCATCAGATGGGTTCTTGCTCTGCAAAGTTGTGGCTGGTTGAGGGTTTTCCAAGGGTAAAGGAGTGTTGCATGTGCCTGCTTCCCAGTGTGTTTGCCCAGACTAGAGCTGGCCCAGGGAAAACTCCTCCCTGGTCTTTGACTTTTACCTGCATAGTCATCCATTCACTTGAGCAGGGAATGGAGCCACAGATGGAGAAGGTGACTTCTCACAGTTGTCTGGCAGAGCCTGGGCTCAATACCTTGACCAATGTCTGACTTTGCATGTTGGGGTTTTTTCCTGGTATGCCCATGGCTGTGTGGGGCTACCAAGAGTGCCTTCCTGCAAGGTGGGATGTGGTGGTGCAGGGCTGGGGATGCTGTTGGGAGGAGACCCATCATGTGAAAAAATTCCTGTAAGGTGCAGTCTATCTGCCATGTGCTCCACTGGGAGTTCAGAGTCCAGAGCAGGGGGATATCAGCTTGGTGTTGGGGCTGGGTGCCCTAGGGATGTTGTGCCCATGTCCCAGATGCTGGGACCCTTCCAGCTTGTGCTTAGTGGTGATGGAGCCCAACTGGATGCTGGACAGTCGGAGTCTTCCCCTTTTGGCCCACATCTCCTTTCCTTTGCTTCCTGACCATGGCAGGTGGCAACACCTGAGTCACCTCTCCCTTCCTGTGGCTGTAGGGGGGAAGCCAGTCCTTCCCCCTGCTGTCAGCATGGCCATCAATGCCCTCCTCCACCACCCTTGCTGGGGATGGCAGGAGGGCCAATGGATAGGATGAAGTGAGACACGTGCAAGGTGCTTGGGTCCCCTGCTCAGCTGCATGGGAGCTTGCCCCTCCATCCCTCCTTGCTTAAGCTGGAGCTTGGTAGTGCCACCCTTTGCTGGCTGCTCTGCTCCCAACTCCCAAATCTTCATCAGCTTGGGCTGGCTTGTCTTCCCTCTTCTTGCTTTTACACCTCTCCCTGGCTGGAGGGACCAGCTTCGAGGAGGAGGCCATGGGCGCCTCTCTGTTGTGCAAAGTCATGGCTTGATTGCTACTCGATTGTTTTTAGCTATCTCTAGCTACCTTTTTGTAAACAGAGGCTTAGGTGAGGGGAAGGTCTCTCATGTCTGAGTGCAGAGCCTTTTTTATTTTTCCCCCCTCCTATTCTGTGTTCTTGGAACACTTTTGAATCAGGGTTGCTTTTTTTTTGGTGTCCAGAGCGTTTTGTTCGCTCATTGACAGTGATTGTGGGGGAAAGCAGAGGCCACTTCAAGAAAAAACCAAAACAACCTGCTTCTTTTTTTTTTTTCCTTTATAACTGTCGCCTTCTTCCCTTTTTTTAAAAATTTTACTTTACTTTTTTTATATTTACTTTTATTTTCTTTGTCTCACTTTAATTTAGGAAGCAAAGAAGGGACCTAACCCGCTCATGAGACGTAATAGCGTTACCCCTCTAGCAAGCCCAGAGCCCACCAAAAAACCTCGCATCAACAGCTTTGAGGAGCATGTGGCTGTTTCTTCCGCCCTGCCAGGCTGTGTTCCTCAGGAAGTGCCCACGCAGATGCCAGGACAAGTTAGTTGAACTCTTTTTTTTTTGTTGTTGTTGTTGTTGCTGTTGTTGTTGTTTTATTGTTTGTTGTCCTCCTGTCACTCCTGGAGCTGAGGAACTGCTTGCACTTGTCGCAACCTGTGCTGCTGTCTGTGAGATGCATCTTCCTCCCACGGCTGCTGTCCCTGCCTGCCTTGGGTTGGTCTCAGGAGCACCTGGCGAAGGGTCACTGTTGATCCTCTCTTGGGTTTTGAGAGTGTCATGAACTCCTCCCCCAGAGTTTTGGACTGTGTTTAATGCCTTCACTGTCCAGCATTGTGGTGTCAACCTCCCAAGGAGCGACATCTCTGGAGAGGGCAGGACCAAAGGGCTTGTGCCTACCCTCTGGATGTGCTTGGCTCCAGTGTAGACCTGGGCATTGCAATAAAGCAAATGTTCTTATGCTTCACTCAAAGACAGAGCTGCCAAGACTCATCTTTGGCTGGAAGGATCTCCTTCATGGAACAATAGGCAAAATGGAGTGGAAAAAAATTGAGTGGAAGCCTCTTGGTGTGGTGAAGCCCTGTGGGTAGCTGCCTTGGTGCTCATGTGTCCTCTCCTCTGTCACCCACCCATGAAGGGATATAGAAAGGGAGACCTGCATGCTTCTCCAGGAACAAACCCCCTTCCCTGAGCATATTAAGGAACTGAGATGGTATTGGAGAAGTAGCACAGGAGCTGCTTTGCCATGCTGCCCTTCCCACCAGCTGCCTGTTGGATCTTGCTGTCTTGCCCAGCCCCTCTTTCTGTCATCTGTTATCCTTTTGCCCCTCCTCAACCAGATCCTGGGCAGGTTAGGAATCAGTTCTGTGCTCCCCAGTTGCTCTGCTTGGTTGCTGCTTCGCATGAGCCTTCCCACCCCAGCAAGCACTAAGTAGACAGCTTAGTGTGTCCCTCTACTTTTGGGGTCTACATGGGCTGGATAATTTTTTGCTGGCTCAGGCTTTGGAAGCTCTGGCTGTCGGGTCCGTTGTCCTCTGCCCAGTCTGGCGTGGCGTTACTGACACCTCTCTCTCCGTTCTCTCTGTCTCTCTGCAGCCTTTACTAGGGAAGGCATGCCTGTAAGTACCTTCTTGCGTCTTACTCCCCCTTCCACCCCTTTTCCATGTCTCTTGCTATCCCACTAGTTGTTTTGATGTAAAATATGGCCAGGGCATGGACTTCTTGGATTGATACTTCTCTGATTTGGGGGGATTTGTCATAGGAAAGGTAAAGAGGAGGCTATGGATGCTGCTTCGTCCAATCCCCAAGTATCCTAGCTTGAATAAAGGTCCCAGTTTCTTGTGAAATGAAGCATATTATTACTTGTGTTCTGTCAATGATGCCTAAATTGCCTGAACAGTCATGGGATGGGAGATACTGTTGGGTTTTCCTGGAGTTACTTTATCCGTGATAGCACACTGTACTGCAAGTGATGGACCTGAGTGGTCTGTCCTTCCTGACGGCTCTAAGTTCTATCTATGGGTGATGGCACCAGAGAGATAACTGAGAAGGTTCTGACTTCAGGAGTGTGTTTTCTGGAGCTGGACTAATCCTGGGACCAGGCATCTGCAGTTCTGCAAACCTGGATTTTGGGAACACATAGCCTAGATTTCATGGGCAGAGTAGATGCAAATTGTCCTTCTTGCCTCTTAAAAAAGCAAAACACCTTGATTATTATGCACTAATTATGAGTAATCAAGACTTTTGCAGTTTGGCTCAGTGCTGTTAGATCCTTCTGTAACAGGGTCAGGACAGCTTCTGGATAAATTTGAAGCCTTTGGCCTCAATTTATGCTACATCATTGACTTGAGCTGTGCTCAAATGTCTTCTCAAAGACTGAGAAGACTTTGAGGCTGAGTTGGGACTGGGGTAGTGCCCAGGGGTCTTTTTGCCCTCTGGAGGACCATTTCAAATCTGCCCATGAGCATCCCTGTCCTGGACTCCTGTGGGCTGAAGGTGAAGGGATCTACTATATCATGGCTGGGCCAGAGCTCAGCCCTGCTTGCACAAAGCAGCTGTTGAACCTCATGTTTCTTCCCCTTTTAGAGTAAACCTTTTTGAGAAAAGGGAAGATAGGAACATTGCACTTGGCTTTGCTAGTGGATGGGTTGGGGAAGATCATCGTGCTCCTGGGTCAGTGTAGAGGTTGAGTTGCTCAGCATGGCCTGCATGCCTGTGCTCCTCCCCTTGCTGCTCATGGGCACAGAAGTCCCTGATTTAATGCGTGGTCTTCTTGGGTTGCTTTGAAAGAACTTTTGATTCTTTGTCCATCCCTCTATCCACCTTTTTCCCATCCGTATTGCAATAAAAGGCACTGCATGCCTCAAGGTTGTCTGGGACACTGAAAACACTGAGTTTGGGAGATGTCTGTGTCAGATTTTGGTGCTCCAAGAGATCTGCTGGAGCAGGTGTAGGCTGGCAGCAGCAAGTTTAAAATCT
The DNA here is from genome assembly GCA_013396695.1 of Sakesphorus luctuosus. NCBI lineage: Eukaryota > Metazoa > Chordata > Aves > Passeriformes > Thamnophilidae > Sakesphorus > Sakesphorus luctuosus. Next base: position 1,080,379 of record VWZD01002257.1, on the reverse strand, counting down.
TCAGTTGCTTGTGGGACTTCAGGGCTGCTTTTGTGGGACCCATGAAGACAACCCAAACTAAAGGCTTGGTGACATTCACGCTGGTGTTAACTCTCGGAGGCTGTCATACATTTCATCCCTCACTTTGTCCCATCACCACCTGTATGGGGTTAGGGGAAGTGGAAAGTACCTCATTCCCAATTTACGCCATGGGACTGGGTTGGCTGCGGATGTTTTGTTGCATCAGTCTTCATAATTGGGGTTCCAATTCCCATCCAGGAGGATCAAGGGACACCTGGAGAGGCTGGGGACAGGCTATGTACCTTAAGAGTCCTCTTGACTGTGGGATTGAGCTGGTTTGGGGTCGTGGGACTACCTGGTGTGATGATTTCTTTTTCTTTTGCTTGGTTTGTGATCCAAAGTGCACTTTTTAACAACCACCTGATCCCCTCCCTTCTTTTCCCCTTCACTTTTCATGCTTTAAGAAGACCCGTTTGTCACTTTCTCAAAGTTTTCTCTTTACTAATATTTCCAAGGTAAATGGCTGTGGTGCATGTGGCTTTTCCTAACCTTCCTCCTGTCTCCTTAGCTAACAGAGCAGCTCAGCCCGCTCTGCCTCATATCCTGACTGGGATTCCTGGTGCTTGTAAGAGGCAGTTTAGGTAGAAAAAGCAAATAAAATAAAGAACTCCTCAAAAAAAATTGAGAAACCTTCCTAGCTGTTTCCTAGTCCTTTCCCTGCCCCTCCCTGTTTTGTGTAGTTTTGTGAGTTGGGAAAGTGTCCTTGTGGTCATCTCCCCTGGGTTTCTCCTCGAGTGGATCCTTCCCTTGGGGCTGGTCTTGCTTGTGTTCAGCTGGTTGTCTCTGGTTTTGTGGTTCTCACCAGACACTGGTGGGTACCTGTTGTTGTCACTGTGCACCGGAGCTGTGTCTGGAGCGACTCTAGGGCCCATGAAACCTCATGGGAGTGTCACTGGGGGAGTGTGTGCTCCTGCCATACCACTGGTGGTAGCTGGTTCCCATGCTGGCTCCTTGGCATGGCCAGTGGGAGTTGTCTCTTCTTGTCAGTGCTAAGGATGGACAATGATGTTGCCTTTGGCAGGCATGGGGGACACTGCCCACCCTCAAGGGGAGCAAGAGGGGTGTTTGGTTGGGCTACTTGAATGAACACCATGATCCCCTGTCACCTTGCCTTGCATGGACCAAAGAGCAGCTTCAGAAGTGCAGACAGGGTGGGGTGAGAGCTCAGTTAGTGGGGATATCTGTCAAATTTCCATGTATTTAAAGCCAGGCGATGCTTGGAGGTAGCAAGTCAGCATATCCCACCACTGGAATCACAGAGTATTGAGTCAGAAGGGACCCACAAGGTTCATTGAGTCCAATTCGCAAGTGAATGGCCCATACAGGGATTGAATCCTGACACTGACTGATGTTTTAAGTACCATGTTCTAACCAGCTGAGCTAATCTTGGGGCCACCCCTCTCCTTGGGTGGACAGTGTCCTCTCCTCTGTGGCAGATGCTTTCATAGTGACCTATGCGTGGCTTTGTTAATCCCTGTCCCCTTGTTGACGTGTACATAGAGGTTGCTGCGGGTCTGACCCAAGCACAACCCCCAACTCCTCTTCTTCCTGTCTCATTTCAGAACATGAACAACTCTCAGAAGCCGTCGTGACTCCCTTGGCACTGTCGTGAGGCCGCCGGCGACGCCAGCTTGCCATCCCACCACCATTCCCAAAGCTTGCTTATCCACCGGTCTCCTCTGTCTGCGGTGAGGGTGACCCTCGGCTGTTCCTGCTCACGCCCGTTCATCTGCCAACCACTCTGCTGCCAGGGGGAGGGATACAGGAGAGCAGAGGAGAGGAGCTGAGCCCCCCGGAGGCACTGCCAGCTCTCCAGGCCGCAGCATTTGCTCTCCTCTCCAGCATCCTGTTAGGTCGTAGCGAGCTGTAAAGTGCTTCCTAGCGCACAGGAGTTTTAATTTTCCTCTCTAAGCGGTTTTGATCTTCTGTATAGATGATTGGTACCCAGCCATCTGTGGATGGGGTGTGTGTATATATGTGGATGGTGCGGGGTTAGCAGAGAAATAGGGGGAAGGGAGGGTGGGCAAAGGATTTTTTGCAATTTTTTTTATTATTATTATGAATTACTTCTTGATAAGCCCCTACCATGCTGTGCTACAGTCCCTCACCCATGCTCCAGCCTGTCACATGTGCCAGCCCAGCTCACCCAGGTCTGCAAGCACCAGGAAGGCAGCTCTGTGAACTCCTTCACTGCAAGAACTGCTGGGTTTAACAAAAAAAAAAACCAACAAACACCAAAATACTTTTTTCCCTTTTTTTTTTTAATCAATACACCTTAATGGGGTTTCCTGAGAATGTAGATCTGCTGCCAAAACTGGTTGTAAGCTGGCTATACTGTAGGAGGAACCATGCCAGTGGTGACTCAGGTGATGCTTTCATCTCTGGGAGCACCCAGGGATGATCTGAGTGCAGGCGCAGGTCAATGTTTTGGGGGAAACTGAGCACTGTTTGCAGTGCTGTGCTGGTACTTCATCTCCCCTTTCCTCTTTCCTGGAGGCAAGTGAAGATATTGGGAGAGGCTTGAATCCCTAGGCTGAGCTTAGATGAATTTTGTAGACACACAAGTCTCACGGAGGTGGCCAGAGATCTGGCCGGGTTGGAGGAGTCCCTGTCTGGCTGCAAAAAGCCAAAGAAGGGACAGTTTTGTCTGTATTCTCTTTTTAAATTTTATATATACATGCACATAGGGGTGTGTGTGTATGTGTATACATAGAAACCGCTTTGGTTTTGCACTTTATTTGTGGCAGAAGCATAACTATTGTGTTTTTTTTCAAGTCATGCCCCTTAACAGGGGAAGCCTGAATACAGGCAACATTTTTTTTTGTTTTTAATTGTCTTTTGCATGCTGGAAAGCTGGGACTACAAAATAATAGTAGTTACAGTGTTCAAGATGTGTGTGTGGGGTGGTGGGAAACAGGGTGAGGTCCTGACTTTGACTCCATCAACCAACTCCCATTGGTTTGATACATGAGATTCCTTGTTGGCAGCCTGTCCTAGGGCTGGGAGACAGCAGTTAAAAATGGCAATTAACCACTACTGCTTAGTGCAAAAATCTGTGGATGTTGAAATTTATTTTTTTAGGGTTTGGGGTTGTGTTTTGATTTTTTTTTTTTTTCCCCCACCTATGTGCAACATCTTCATCCCCATCTCATGGTTTTTTGGCTGGAGGCAGGAGTTGAAGGCAACCACCCTTCCTGTAGTGCTGGACGGAGAGCTTTGGGGAGAAGTTTTGACTTATATTTTTTTTGTGTGTGTGTGTGTATGATTTTTTTGGGGG
>VWZD01002257.1:1052138-1077019 GCA_013396695.1 Sakesphorus luctuosus | reverse complement strand
GGGGGGGGGGGGTTGGTCTGTTTTTCCTTTGGGAAAAGGCAAACCACAGTGCCTAACGCTTCAGCCTCGCGCTCGGAGCGGCACCGATAGCGGGAGGGAGCCGGGACCGCGCTCAGCCCGTGTCCCACAGTGCCCTGCCTGTGTGAGCTTGTGCATATGTGTATTATATTCCTGTACAGATGAATCCAAGAACACTTCCCTCCTTTATTCATTTCTTTAATAGCTTCATTAAAAGCAGCCTCTTCTCCCTGCGTGAGCAGGTGGCATCTGCCCCTTGAGTTTCTCTGCCTTTTGAGATAAAGGAATGTTTTGGGGAGGCGACTCACTCGGCTTTCCAGCCTCCTTCCTGGGGAGTTTTATCTCCTTCCTCCTGCTGCAAAAAGATAAGCCAGCAAATACAGCCATGACGTCTGGCTGCCCAGAGATCAACCCTGTACACATGTAATTCTGCAGATGTTTTGGTGGTATTTGTGTGTGTGTGTGTATATATATATATGTATAAGTATATATATATAAAAACAGAAAACCCTTAATGGCCCTAAACTTTCTTTCTTTGGAAATAATAGATGTCTCATTAGGTCTACCAAAAAAAATGAAATTTGAACATGGCATTTTCTCCAGCAATGGGAAAACTGGTCTCTGAGGTCCTCTTGTGCTGGAGGGGTTGGTGGGATGGTAGCAACCCTGTGCCATCACATTGCCCATCACATTTGGTTAACAGCACCAAGGACTGGGCAGTGATGCCACAGCCAAGGCAGGATGGGAGAGGGGACTTCTCAAACCACACCAGTGATTTCTTCTACCTTCTTTTCCCCTGATTTTGTTTTCCTTTGTGATACTTGAATTTATTTTTTTATTTTTTTTTGATAGCAAAGCACTCTTTATTTATTTAATGTGTACTGCAAAGCTTGGAGAGAAGGGTGTAGTTACTTGGGGTTACATTTTTTTTTTGATTTGTGGTATGTTAACTGTTCTGTATATAGGTCTGGAATAATTGCCTGATATAAAGCTGTGCCAGCTTAAAAACAGGGTATGCCTTTCAGAAATTTGTATATTTTGCAGTTGCTGGACCAATAAAATACCTTGTTGAAATACAGATGTGACCTGGTTCTTCCTTGTGTTAGGAATTATGCTCTTAGGCCCTAAGGGTCACCATATGCCATGCAGTGCTGCCTCACACATATGTTCCTGTGCCTTGTGAATAAAAATTCTAAAAAAGAAATTGTGGATGCTCTGTCTCTGGAAGTGTTCAGGGCTGCGTTGGATGGGGCTTGGAGCAACCTCGTCTCTGGGAAGGTGTCCTGCCCATGCCGGGGGGTTGGAATGAGGTGGTTTTAAACCCTTCCAACCCAAACCATTCTGTCAATTATGCAAGTGTTAACACTGACAGGGCAGGCAAATGCCCCTCAAAGCTCTACCTGTTGTATCACCCTTGAGTATAAAGGCTATGTGCTGGAAGTTGTCCTGCCTACATCTAAATCTAGTCTGCAACTTAGGCTGGACTAGGTGTTTATTCAAACCTAGTTTAGTTCTTGAAATCAAATACCTGCTTAAAATTATTTGATGCTAAAGGAAGGGCTGGGCAAGAGCTGTATCCTGAGGTCACGGGTATCTTAGCCCTGAAGGCAGGGTAACAGAAGGTGCCACCTGCAAGTAAAGTTCTCTGCAAAGCTGGAGTTTTTTGTGTTTTAGGCCTTTTTGGTTGGGGTTTTTCTGGAGGGGGTTATTTTTTTCCCAAATTAATTACTTTTTTCTGGTTCCAGAGAAAAAGTGGAGGAAGGCAGGCAATAGTGTCATTTCTGGAGCACATCTTGAGAGGATTTCTCCCATGTGATTGGAGGCTTGTCCTCCTCCAGCAGGTCTATCTCTAAAAGCTTGTTAGGAGCAAAGGGGGTGAAAAGGTGCAGACCACTGTGTATCCCAGCTTAGCTCTGGGGTTACTTTCTGCTGGCTGATGTGCAGTCCTTGCCCTGGGGTGTCAGAGCTTGTCAAGCTTTGCTTTGGGCAGGGCTTGCTGGGATGCACAGAGACCACTTTCCATTCTCTCTGAGCTTCAGGACCCCTCACCAGGGAGGAGGTTCTCTTTGTTTTAAGCTTGATTGAGGCATCTGCAATAACATTTTCTAGGTGGACATGCAGACATGCAAGGCTGGGGCAATGCTCAACCCTGCAAGTGTCCTGAGGGCAGGGAGGACCCATGCTTTCTGGGAAATCCAGAAACCACAAGATTTTATTTATTTTTAGTTATTTTTTTCTTTTTAATCTCTAGCAGACCAGCCATCTCTTTGACCCAGGCAGAGACGAAACACTGGTCTTATTTTAGAGCCAAGAGTGCAGCCTTGCACCCACCTCCCAGGGAGTCCCACACGAGTGTCAGGACTCTGATAAGGCCTCCCGATGAGTGGGGCTGAGGTTACACGTAGCCACAACATCATTTCAGCTCTTCTGCCTTCCCCATCCAGGCAGAGTCTGTTTTGAAGCCTTTAACAACCTTGTCCTTGCAGGGGAAGCACAAGGGAAAGGCTTTGCCTCCTGGAACATGGCTGTGGGTGGCACTTCCAAGGCTGCTCTTAAAGAAAATACCCCTTCCAAAAAGCTGCTTCTCTTTCCACGTGCCTGATGGGCTTGTATCAAGATATCCGTGCACGAGAGCCCAGTAAGGGATGGGAGTCAATGTCAAATCCATCCCAGGCAGAATCCTTTATTATTCCTCCATGTGATACACTTTGTAGCATCACAGAGAGGAGAAGTTCCTCCAGGCAAGGCAGCTTTAAAGGTTATACTTGACAGCAGGAACATTTCCCTGCTCCCAGTCAAGTGCCTTTTTATTAAAATAAAAGAAAAATAAACCCCCAGCTCACTGCTGGCAAACAACAGGAAGACAAGAGCTTGTGATTGCTTAAAAAAAACCAAAAAAACAAAAAAAAAAGGACAGCCCAGTCACGCTGGCTGACTCAGCTCTGATTGATGGCTCAGGAATGTGTCTGAGATTAAATAAACCACAGGCAAACCTTTACAGTGCAACACGTTGGATGAAGCCCAGCCAGCACCGGCTCACCTGCCTCTGGCTGGGGAGTGACAGTCCTCACATGATGGGATTGGAGGGGACTTTCCTGGGTTTTGTCCATCTGTGAGGAAAAAAAAAATAAAAAGAAATTGATATTTTCAGGAATTGCTTTGCAAGGGACTCCAGTAGGAATCATTTGCAACAGCTCCAGGTATCCAGGTGCATTTGTGCACTTTTGCTACAACAAACACATCCTGGAAAAGAATATATTTGTGCTGAAATATGGAAAATTCATTTTGCAGCTCTGCACTGATCCATGTAAATCACAGTCCCGCTGCTCCATGCTAAACACTGCTCAATGTCAGGGTCCCTTCCCCATCCCCACGCTGGGCTCAGAGCCCAGGCTCCATTCATGAGCAAGGGAAAGCTGCATGGATGTGAATATTTGACCCTCCCACTTCCCTTGCTCATGGGTCCATCTGTGTCCTCTCTGAGGCTGAGGGGTGCAATGGGGCAGCACCAGGCTCCTCTCCCTGAGCTGCCCCTTCCCCAGGTGTGTAACAGCCTATTCTCATTCCCTGGGTGTGAAAGAGCCCATTTCCATGCGTGGTCAGGCTCAGTGTGGGTCTGAAGGCTGCAAACTCACTCCTGGCAATTTCATGCCCTGAATAAAACCCTCCTGGTGTGGCTGCCTGAGCCCTTCTTCTTCCACCTCACTCCTGCCCATTGAGGGGTCCCCTGGCCCCACACATCTCTGTCAGCCTCCCCAGTCAAGAGGACAAAGGTTCCACTCTGGTCCCATCCTTCATCTCATCTGCCTTCAGGGAAGTCACCACTGGCTGCTGCTCCCCTTCTTCCTGCCACCCCATTGTGGCACTGACAGCCTCTTCCACCTCTGACCACGCATGCCTTGGCTGTTCACCTGGCAACAATACACTAACAGTGTCAAAAAAACACTCAGACTTTTGATGTTTTTTGGAAACCTCTCTAAATTTACAAGGTTAAGTAAAAGAGCCTCATCTAGAATTAAAAAAGGGACAATAGGAGCTATGACACCAGCAACAGTCATCCAGTCTGGAGCTGAACCTGCTCCAGTGGTCCTAAACCCTGTGAATTGGTCCTGCAGGCGAAACCTCCTCCTTCAGCCCCTCTGTTACCCCCCTGACCACTGCAGAGCATCTTCTCAGCCCTGCTTCCCTCCCTGCCCAGCAACAAGGAGCAGCCATCAGATCTGTCTGGAAACACTTCTGCCTTGGAGCTGCTGCTCAGGAATAGCTGGACAGTGACATATCCCTTGTGACAAGCACCTTGCAATGTCCTGGATAAATGCACAGAGGGATTTTTTTTCAGACAACAGGTCACTTGAGAAATGAGATTGTGTCATTTCCCCAGCCATGTGCTTTTTCTTTCTAATCTCTTCCCTCTTGGGTTATGACCTGTTTGCCTTGGATGATCTGGCCACTGTTTGCAGAACTGTTATTCTCCACAGCCATGGCAGGACTCAGAGGAGACCTTGAAGATTTGGTCACTTGGATCTGCTGGGAGTGCTTCTGGGAAGAAACTGGTTAGAAAAAGTGAATTGAAACCGAATTTGGTTGTTAGTAGTGCTGGAAACATGAAACAGATGGAGAAATAGTGGTAAGAGCCAGTATCAGAATGGTTGACTTGCCCCCAAAATAGCTGATCTAGTTGAAGATGTTCCTGCTTGTCGCAGGGAAGTTGGACCTTTAAAGGTCACTTCCAACTATTACAGTCTGTGAAATTCATTTACAGTTCCTGTATCCACAATATTGGCTTAATGTCTCGTGTTCTGCCTGGAAGTGACCTGCTGCATCCTGCTGATCCTCTGTCCTGCTCCCTGACCCAACCCAAGGACCTGTGCCTCATCTGGGAAGGCCATGAGTGGACCCAGCCATTGCTGCTGCTGAGTCCAGGCTGGTCTCTGTGCCCTGGGAAACCTTCATTGTCAGGGTTGCTCTGTGCTTTCTGTGTGGTCTGATGCACCGTCCAACATGTGTCAACATGAGGCAGAGCAACAGAATATGAGGAAATCACAGAATCGCAGAATGGTTTGGGTTGGAAGGAACCCTAAATATCATCCTGTTCCAATCCCCTGCCATAGGAAGAGGCACTTTCCACCAGACCAGGTTGCTCAGCACCCCATCCAGCCTGACCTTTTACATGTCCAGGGTGGGTCAACACTTCAAAGAATGGTTCTAAGTGTTGCCAGGGCCCCAGTCTCCTGGCAGTCTCTTCCCTCATGAGCCACCACTATCCCTTGAGGACCCAGAAGTTCAACCCAGCTGACCATGGGCTAAATCACTGGAGAGGCCTTCTAAAATGTTACCTCCTGCAATCCTAAGGAAAATCTAATTTGCAACCTGATAAGACCACGACAGGTTACTGAATCTGGTGAGCTTCATGACCAGCCAGATAAAACCCAACTGATGCATCTGTCCAACCAACTTGCTGCACAGTGACAACTTAATTTCTTGCCGATCTAAGACTCAGAGATACCACAATCTGGAGGGATGATGATAAGACATCGTTCAGGATCCCACAGGCTTTGTGAATTGCTTCTCCCTCTGGTACAAGGTGCAGACTCTGATATTGCATTCACTTCTAGCCAGACACACAGCAAACATTTGGTCTTCTTCACTGCTACAAGAGGCATCTGAGTGCTTTTTGTACTGAAATTGGTGTTGGTGGTTCAGTGCAAAAGTCAGAAAAGTGGGTGGCGGCAGAGGTTGTGACCAGAAAACACTGTTGAATTAGAGCTACAAAGAGAAACAATAATTAAGACCTAACGAATAATTACCATAGTGGAGGGCAGCTCAAGAATGAGCACAAAGCCCCAAATCCAGATATTTCTAGCTGCAGCTCAAACCCCACAATTAAGCTGTGCTTTTTTCGTCATTATGAGGAGGTATTTCCAGAGCTGGGTCTTCCTGTTCACTGCCTTTATCCACCAAAATGACTGGCTGAGCATCAGCAGAAAGAAACCCCAGCATTTTGATAAATGTCATCCAAACCAGATTGGAGAGCCTGCATTAGCCTCTGTTGGATGCCTCCACCAAAGCTGGATGCCAGCCTGTGGGCAGAGCTGGAGCTGAAGAGAGGAGAAGAATTTCTGGCTAGGAAGGGATATGTTGGTTTAGAGGTTGGTGGTACCTAAAAATACTGATGTCTTCTCTTGGGAGTTCCACCACATGGCAGCACAGAGAAGCAAGTGTCACCATGCATTTTGCTGGTTCTTGGTCCATCTCTACCTACTCATTACTCCAGGGCACTGATCCATCAGTAAAAAAGGGACGGAGGCTGCAGCTCTCACAGAGGTACCTGCCAGCACAGTGTCCTCAGGGGTGTCTCTACAGGCACTGACCTGTATTTCAGGGTGATGGCACAAGTGTTAATGGATGATTTTCTTCCTGTCTCTCCCACTGGTGATGCTGCAAGGACTGTGACTTACCCTGGCTGTTCCAGGGCTGCTCTTTTACCTTCCACACAGTATTAATATCACCCACTCCAATGGGTGACACCACAGTACCAACCGGGCGCACTCACTCACTCACTCACTCACTCACTCACTCACTCACTTACTCACTCACTCTTCCTTTTGCAAGCCTTGATTCACCTGTGACAAGTGGCAGATGTGCTGTCCTGCCGTGCATCCACCTTATTCCTCCCAAGTGCCTCCTCCTTCAGTATTCACTTGGCATTTGAAGTGTGACACGTTCATCTCTTGCTCTGTGTTTTCTGTGCAATGTGGAGGCATCTCACAGACTTGTTCTCCCTGAGCAGTACCCCAAGGCCACCTTTTATCCATTGACAGACTACAGGCATCCTGCTCATTCTCCCATTCCATAATTGCTCAACCTCCAATGGCAGCTCCTTGTGCACAGTTGCTGCTCTATCTGTAGAATCATATAATCATGGAATGGTTCGGGTTGGACGGGACCTTAAAGACCATCTGGTTCAACCCCTCTGCCATGGGCAAGGACACCTTCCTTTAGACTCAGTTGCTTGGAACCTCATCCAACCAGGTCATGAACTATTCCAGGGATGGGGCATCCACACCTTCTCTGGGAAACCTGTGCAGGTGGAAGGGTTAGATGTTAGGGATTTTTGGGTCTGCCCTGGTGAGAGAGATGAGAGAAAAGACCTGGAAGTCATGCCCAGGGCATGTTCTTGGAGTAGGAGTTTGTCCTCCCTACTGTCTATAGTGTCACAGTCATTGCCACAAATGTCTTTCTAACCACCATATTGATTTATCTTTTTAATACTTTCTCACATTTTTTCCTGTCATCTGTTTGGGCACATTCTCAGTGCCATTTTTACACCATCACAGACCCCACTGGTGCAGATGACCCCGTCTTTTTGAAGCTACTTTGGATGGGGAAGTCATTATCTGGCTATAAATTACCCAGAAAGGACTGGCTGTTATATAAGCCAGGCAAAATAAAATAATAAAGCACTAATATTCACCATAGTTAATTTGCAATAATGACTAGGATACCTTTCCAAACTTGCTGAACCAGTGTACAGGTTTATAGTGAATATTTCTGAGCATGGCCATTGCTCAGTGACTAATTTAAGCCTCTTCTTTTGTCACAATTTTACCTGTGATGGGGTCTGTTACAGAGGTGAGAGAAATGCATCGGCATTCCTGACATAAAATCAGTGGCAGGAGTCAGGAAATCCTAGAGAGAGATGGGACTGGGAAGAAAATGAAGATTTGTTGTAATAAAGTGTTTTCAAGAGTCATGGTTACATCTGGCTGAAAACCAAGGATCTCGTTTCACCAGAGATCTTTTTTAAACATAAATAAAAATATCTCCCTGTCCAAATGGGATGGAATTGATATTTTTCAAAATTTCCGAAGCTCCTTTTGACCTCATGAACTGCCATATCATTTTCCCTGTTTAGCTGAAGTTGCTTTAAAAAAAGTGTTGGCCTTTTTTTGCCAAAACATTCCTTTGTTGGAAAACACCACACTGGACTAACTTGCACTAATGCCGGGAGAAGAAGCACCACTGATGAGCAATGGGGCCTGGCCCTTTATCACTCAAGAAAGATGAGATGGGGTTTTCTTTGCCCATATCTTGCACAGGGCTGGACACCCACCTTGTCCACACAGCAGGTCACCTCCAGGTTGGGAGACCCAACAGAGAGGAGCTCACTCAGGAATGCAGATGTGATTCAGCCGCGGTGTCTCTGGCATCTCACCATCATCCCTTGAAATGCTCTTGGCAGCTCCATCAGCAATGCCCCAGATATGAGGAAAGGTTGGGAGGGGTAGACTCTAGCAAAAAGCCCACCTGTCTGCCCTTGGTGGTTTTAACACAGGTATTAATTACCTTCTTATCTGCTAAGCTGATCTGAACCTGTCTGCATCTTCCTCCTGAAGCTGCTCCTAGCAAAGCTCTGCTGCCCCTGTGCTCCAAGGGCTGGGGGCTGATTAAGGGCTGGGAGGATGTCATTCAGCCTGGGATGGCTTTTTGCCTTGGCTGTGAACAATCTGCCTACAGAAAGGCTGACTCAGCAGAGCTGGGAGGGTTTAGCTAAGCCAGGCAATCACAGGGCTGCCACGGGATGAACCCACATGTGTTGGGCAGACTGGCTTTGGCTGTTGGGCTGTCATTGCAATGGCTTGGTTGTGTGTCTGATAATTAGAGTTCTGCAGCTTCTTTAGGAGCCTTTTGAATTTTTTCTCCACAAATCCAACCTGGGAATCTGGCCCCTCTGGTATTTCCCAATGGCAGTGCAATGCATTGCACAATATTTCCCTTTTTGGTTGAGCTGGTGAGTTTTTGGGCTTGCCTGGGGAGAGGATTTGGTTTCATGGCTTGTCGTTGGCACAGCCAGGATTTTTCCAAAGCATGATGTTTTCCAAGAGCCTTCAGGACACCACACAGTCTCAGTCTTTACCTCATACACTGGCTGTGCATGGAGTTCTCATGTCTTTGGATCTCTTGCAGGTTATGGATCAAAATTATAGAAGTATAGAATATCTCAGGTTGGAAGGAACCCATATGGATTATTGAGTCCAACTCCCTGCTCCCTGCAGAACTACCTAAAACTAAATCATCAGTGCAGAAAGAAATACCAGCAACAACTTATAAACACCTACTGCACAGAAAATCAACACTTAAGTGCAAATGAGCACAAGAAAACGTCCACCTGCTCCAAAATGTGCTGTGTCTGCTACTGTGCAAAGGTCAGGCGAAATATTAAGCAGCTGCCAACTCCCTCAATTGTTTTGCAGAGCTGATTTGAGATAAACAGCTGTGAGACTCATTGCTGGAAGAGGTCTGGATCCTGTTTTGTAGGATGAAGTCCATGGCCAGGCTGTGTGGGAGATCCACACTAACTCACCATCACATCTCCTGCTTCAGTACACAAATACCAGAGGTCGAGATACCTCTGGATGAGCCAGTGCTTAGGAATAAATCCACAGAAGGAAATGGATCTAATAGCTGTCAGAATCAGGCCTTGTCTCCTCTGGTGAACTGGATGTATTTTAGGCAGATCCCATTAGCTGCAACTGGGTCACTTGGGGTTATCAGCACCTCTGCTGAGACACAGCACAACAACGGAGCAATCAGCTACAAAACTGACATATTCCAGGGGGAAAATCCAGTAGCATCCTTTTCTAGGTAATTAACCAAGGGACCAAAGCAACTGTGAGCACAGAGCAGATTAAATCATTGTGGATTGGTCACACCTGCAGTAAATAAAACTGCCACCGAGGTTGTTTCTAATGCTGGCTGGGAGTGTTTATAGCCGCTGTCTGTAGAAGTTCATCTGAGCAGACAGGGAGCATAGGAGGGGCTGTTGCTGCTGGGAGAAATCATCTATGTTTAAGTAAGGATGGGAAGGCAGTCAGAGCCACACAAGATTCTTCTAGGTGAGCTTTTATCCTGACTGGAAATACTGGTTTGTCAAAAATTGAAGCTTTCTACAGCTACATGCCAGGCTATGTTTATATGGGCAAACCAACAGGTTCAGAGCAAAGGCTGTGATCATTAGTGGTGTTTTGGTGTAACCCTGGTGTATGGCCTGGACTAGCCAGGACCAGTGATTGACAAATGCAGGAGATGCCAGGCTCAGGGATGGTTCCTGGATGCAGCCACACTATACCCACCACCCAGTCTGGGTATGTGCTTCAGCTGAGGGGGGGTCTCCTGTCCAAAGAGACTCTTCCAAAATAAATCAGAGTGCTCAAATTAGCTCCTTATTTGAGGCAGACTGAGAAAGATCTTGACTAAGGATGCAGTCCATGCATCACGAGATTCTGTGGGTTATACCTACAGCATCTGTGAACACAGCTGAGGGCAGTATCCTGCTGTCAGCAGGACAATGAACATGATGGATGAACTGGATAGGACTGGGAGCAGCTGGGTGAGGAGCAGAGCAGGGGCCATATGAGCATGATTCAATCATGGCCATGCTGTGCATTGCCCCAGGAAAGTCCCAACATTCAGAGTGAAACTCCATCACAACAATTGTGTCCCCATTGCCTGCATGTGGAGGGAGATAGTTGTGGGAAGCCACAGAAAATGTTTTCCTCTTCAGCTGCATGTCAGCTCTGGTCATTGAACCACTGAAAGTTGCCTGTTGTGCTGGTCTCTGATACTGTATATATGTAAATCAGCCCAAGGCAGGTCTGCCCTTGATGGACATATTTTATTTTATTACTGCTATCATTGTTGTCTTTGTTACTATCACTATTATTATGTCTGGGAGTGCAATGAGCTCATCTGTGCATCTTGGGAGCCAGGAGGTCAGAGAAGGATCCAGAGAATGGGTTCAGTATAGCTCTGTTGGATCCCAAACCCTATGTTTGGTTTCTTTGTCCAGTGTCTGTGAACAGAAGTGGTAAATTGCCTCATTTCTCATCCTCTGTGATTCCCAGGATTATTTCACTGATTCCTGGAGGGATAAATTTCTGTTATAGCCTCTAGGAAGGGTCACCTACCAGTCTGGATCTCCAGTGCTTTGAGTGACCAGTGAAAGTTTATGGGGAAGATGACAAACCCAGGGTTCTGATGTGAAGTTCATTTTCCTTTCAAATATAGCCAGGACACCTCTCAAAAGAAAACCAAAGTGGAAACACATCCTTCCTGCCTTCCAGAGCCAACATCCTCCTTCCTCTCACATGGTCCCAGTTAAGTGTTTTCTGCAATCCTGAGACCTGTCATTAAACAATCCCAAGCAAACAGAGTTCCCACAGGGCACATCAACTCACCTCACTTTGGTCACTACCTTCTAGTTTAGAATCTGCTGGAGCTGGGGGGTTGCAGAAGAGATCATGTTGTCTAATGGGGCAGATAACCATTGAATCACAGAATAGTTGGGGTTGGAGGTGACCTTGAAGATCAACCACTTCCAGCCCTGTTGCCGTGAGCAGAGACACCTTCCACTAGACCAGGTTGCTCCAAGCCCCATCCAGTCTGGCCTGGAACACTTCCAGGGATGGGGCAACCACAATTTCTCTGGGCAACCTGTGCCAGTGTCTTAGTACCCTTTGAGTAAAGAATTTCTTCATAATATCTAACCCAAATCTCTGCTCTTTTGGTTTAAAACTACTCTGCCTCATCCTATCATTATCTGCTAGTGGATCAGTGGAGTCATAAAACACAGGACAACCTGTAACTGATATCCAGACTGGATATTTACCCTCTCTTTAGCCTCTTGACATTGCATTTATTAGTGCTAATGCTTTGCTCTACAACCTGTGTCTTGCCTGGCAGGTGCTGCCACTGGCAAAATTTGCAGCTTCTTTTGCCGTCAACATCCAGGCTTCAATTATGTATTCCTCCCCAGTGGGTTGGAAAATGTTATCAGCAACCAGCCTAAATTAAGAAACTGTTGGACTTCAGGTGTATTTTGTCCATCTGTTTCTATAAAGCCTGCAGAAGGCAGGCAGGTTTGGCTCCTCTGTTGAAGGAGAAACTCTGGAGGCAGACAGGGTCTGTGAGTACAGCGGTATTTCAAGCTGTGGGTAGTTAGTTTCTGCCAGCAAATGCAGCCCTCTTGCATGTGGTGAGTGGAAGAAGTGACTGAGATTTGCATCTTTGCCTGGCATTGGCTTGGAGGCGAGAAGTAGCTCAGCTGCTCAAAACCAGAGTCATGGCTGTGATCACACAGGGGAAGAGGGGAAGCAAGGGGGAGGGTGTCACCACATGTCACAGACAGCCATTTCCAGTAATTGGTGTGTGTTTAGGCAAAGCTCATGTTTAATTTACCACCAGGCAGATGTTGGAAAGTTCTCACGCTGCTTGGTCACAGGGCTTGAAGTCTCCTTTTTCTTCTCTACTGTTGCTGCAACAGAGGCAGCCAGCAACACCGATCTTATGATCTGTCTCTATATGTGGTCATCTGGTGAGAAGGTTTCTTCCAGTGAATTCACTTGAATTGTGATTGAAGTGAATCCTGGGCAGCATCACAGAAGCATGGGCAGCAGGTCAAGGGAGAGGATTTTGTGCCTCTAGTCCACTCTTGTGAGATCCCACCTGCAGAGCTGCCCCCAACATCAGAAGGATGTGGAGTTGCTGCAGTGAGTTCAGAGAATACCATGGAGATGCTCTGAGGGCTGGAGCCCCTCTGCTCTGGAGCCAGGCTGCGAGAGCTGGGGGTGTTCACTTGGCAAAGAGAAGGCTCCAGGGACACCTTAAAGTACCTTCCTGTACCTGAAGGTGGATTATAAAAAAAGAATGAGGGTGACTTTTTACATGGACAGATAGTGATAGGACAAAGGGGAACCATTTTAAAATAAAAGAGGAGAGATTTAGATTAGATGTAATGAAGAAATTCTTTACTGAAAGGGTACTAACACACTGGAACAGATTGCCCAGAGGCTGTGGTTGCCCCATCCCTGGAAGTGTTCAAGGCCAGGTTGGATGTGGTTTGAAGCAACCTGGTCTAGTGAAAGGTGTCCTTAGTCATGGCAGGGGCTTGGAACTAGATGATCTTTAAGGTCCCTTCCAATCCAAACCCTTCTGTGATTCTATGAATTTATGAATTGGTCTGGCAGAACTGCTCTCTTGGCCCAGGATGCTTGAGGACAGGCATTGCTGGGCCTGGATTTGGCCCTGCCAGAGCCCCACATCTAAATTGCATGAGATGGGATCAGGTGCTTTGGTTTACCAGGAACAGGGCTCCTGTCACAGCTCCTTCTAGCTTTGCTCAGGAAATGGGTATCAGAGGAGCCAAACTCCCCGACTTTGCCTTTGGAAACTCAAGTCCTCCAGTCAGGAAATTACAGGACAATTAGATCATGAGGACAGTACCTACAGGCTGACCAAGATGCCACTATTATTGCACCAGGACTTCCATGGACATGGAGCTGTGGACAGGCCTTTGCCATGTTGAATTAACAACCCAGATGGTTTTATGCAGAGCCCAGACACTGTGCACTGGGAAGGCAGTGTGGGTGGGAGGGGAGGAGATGAGGATCCAAACCATACCCATTCTTTAGGTGCATAAATCTAGCAAATTCCTTACCAGCTACTGTTTGCTTTGCAGAACATGCTGGGAACAGAGTTCATTAGTTATGCAAAGCTGCTTGATTATGAAAATGAAGTCTCAGATAAGCTCAACGAGCCAGTCATGAAGTCCACAACAACAACAGAAATATAGGTTTTAGAGAGCTGCAAAACCAGCCCTCTGCTGGGAGAAATGGCCTGGTTGCTAGTCCAGGACTGTGCATCAGTTCCTATCTCATCTCCCAGACAATGCACTGGCTCCTTGTCTCCTCCTCCTCTTGCCCACGGGATGTTTTAGTTCAGGCAGTGAGCAAAGAGAAAGGCATATGTGACCTAAATCAGGTTTTACTTCTGCTCACATCCCTCCAGCTTGAGTAAGCAGCAGCAGAGGATGTGACTGAGAGCACATACGGTGCCTCGTCAACACCTCCTCTGCTTCAGGTCTTCTTCCCCCTTCGCCAGAGGTGAGCTTGACTCACTCTGTGTTTAGAGATGCTTCTCCTTTCCCCACACCTCTCATTAAACCTCCCTGATCAGCCGGTCCCCAGCCCACCTCTGCAGCCTTTCTTGTTACACGGAGCAGTGCTGTCCGACAGGACCGGCCTCCCAAACCCCACCGGAGGGCTGGGAAAGGACGGGAAAAACCCCGGAGACCGACAAAACAAACACAAAAAAAGCCTCACTTGATCAGCCTAAGTGCCAGCCCCACCCTGGGGTGTGGAATAAACACAGGCAGGTATTTATTCATTGCTACTCAGCATCCAAATATTTGTTTCTCTGTGTCACAGGGACACGCGCTCACATCCATGGGGGATGGATGCCTTCATTCCAGGCAACCCTGGGCACACTTGTCTGCTAAGGCAGGGGAGGAAAAGATCCGGCAGGAATTGTTATAAATATGCTGGGATTTCGAGCGATTTGACGTTTAGATGCACAAAGATATTTCTTTTTAGATATCCGAACCTCTGCACCACACATTTGTCTATCCGTTTACAATCTCGCACTCACAAATGTTTGCATGCATATGTATGTATGCAGAAGTATTTAGCATACATGTGTATCTGTCCACCCACATTCACCTACGTATGAATACACAGCGCTGGAAATGATAATCTGGATGCCTTGGCATTAATAGTGCATAAATCTGATGTTTGCAGAAGTGAATATGCAGCAGATGATGCCATTTCAGTCTTGGCATATACACACATATACATCTTTTCATCTGTCTAGGTATGAACAAATAGGTGTGCTTAACACCAGTAAGTACTTCTATGGGAATGCTTATGGGATGAATTCAGTTAGCACAGAGCACTGGTTAGCCTAATCAGAGTGAACCCTAGCAGAAAAAAATTAATTAAAATGATAGAATAGATTGTGTTGGAAGGGACCTTAAAGACCACCTCATTCCAACCATCCTGCCACGGGTAGGGGCACCTTCCAGTAGACCACGTTGCTTCAAACCCCATCCAATCCGGCCTTGGACACTTCTAGGGATGGGACATTCACAGCTCCTCTGGGCAACCTGTGCCAGTGTCTCACCACCTCCACAGGGAAGAATGTTTTCCCAATATCTGATCTAAACCTACTCTCTGTCAGTTTGAAGCCATTTCCCCTTATCCAATCACTACATGCCCTTGTAAACTGTTCCAGTTCATTATATATATATATATATATACACATATATAAAAATATAAGTAAACATGAATATATATATATATATATATGCCTGTTGTATTTGGCATAATCAATATTAAGCCATCAAGCTCCTGATCATCTTGATGTAACTACCAAGAGGAGGATGAAATGTCCTAATGTGACTAAAGAGGATAAGTTTCTGGTTAACCCCATAACAACTAAAGTGCTTCATCCACAAGTGACTTAATTACGCTACAGGTAAAACCTGGAGGTGTGGCAGGTGAGAGAAAAGCTTTAACTGTGAGCACACACAAGCAGTGATAACAACCCTTTGATCTGTCCCAGCTTTATGGATGTTGGGGGAAATGTTTTTAGAGTAAGCTGGGTGGAAATGTTCACTCTGTGATTAGATAAGGGTGGCCAGTGAGAAGCTTAATTTCCTGCCTAAAGTGGTCATCATAACCTGCTGATGTGATGAGTAAGGATGGGCTGCCAGAGGTCAGGGAACTGGCCCCAGGGGAAGGTTTTTTTCCAATGTCTTCAAGGAAGTGAAAGGGAGGGAATTTCTCAGCTACTCTGAGTAATTTATGGAGCTGGGATTGTATTCAGATTAGATCCTTAAGGCATTTCACCATTGCCCCGGTGAGACTCGTGAATTTGAACTGATAACTGAAAGAAGCATTAAGGACAACACGGAGATTCTTGTTCTGGCCCAAGTCTGGCTGCGTCTCTGCTCACAGGTAATAAAATACATGTTTTACCCTTGGCAGTGACATTCTAATTCTATAGTCTTTATGACATCAGTTGGGTAGGAAGACACAAGACTTTATTGAGATGTTGCAGCCCCTGCAGTGCCCACAATGGTGTTTGACATCAAGAGGAAGGTGGGTGATGCCCAGCTCCCAGTGAAAAGCAGAGGGTGTGATGTCCAGTTTTAGACTTAGGTGGCAAAATGTCCATGTGCCATTGACTCAACTGATTTGACAGTGAGCCAGGGTCAGGCAGATCAGGAGACTGTGTTTTAAAGATAGATAGAAGGCATAACTCAGTCACACACAAAGTTGTTCAATGTGACACATATTGCACCTGAAGTCATCCTTCCACTGCTCCTTGCTGTGAATGCCTGTAAATGTACATTTCTTCCACAGGTAGGTATCTACCCACATGTGGAAAAGACTCACATTTGCATTTCTCCGCTAAGAAACCTTTGTGGTCCCACACCCAAGCCACCATAGGTATGGCCTCCTCTAGTCATACCACCACATGTACATCACCTACGTATCAGGTCGAAGGAGCACCTTCCTCTACTTTTTTTCATGAAACCATCAGAAGAATAGGCCAAGGAAGACTGGGAGGTCAAGGTACTCTTGTTCAATCAGATGTGTCAAGTTCCACTTAAGATACAACATGTTCTATCAGATAAGAGGAACTATGTTGGCTCCTGCCCCGAAATCCCAAGGCACAGGCTGTCACAAGTTGCCAGCAGTCTCATGGTAACAGTGGCAGACAGTGGCTTGGAGCCGACTTGCAGCACTTCTGTAATCGGAGACACACTTCGGAGGCTATAAATGTAAATTGCATCTCCAGAGATTACTGAGATCAGAGAAAGAAGGCCACCAGCTGCTCTGTGGCCATGCAGAACCCTCCAAACAGACTGGGAGTGGGGAAGGCATTATACAGGGCTGCTGTCCAGGAACAGGAACTTCTGTGGTCCATGGCCCGCTGCCATTTCCATACTCCCAGTAAGACTCTCCAGCCATAAGCTAGACCCTCTAACCATCACGCACAGCATGTGATCCCACTTCTCAGAACTTTCAAACTCTGCTCTGCCCTGAACACAAAATGTCCCAGGTTTCACTGACAAGGTCTCCCTGTGATCTGTTGTAAGAAGGTAACAGAGTGGGAGAAGGCTTTTTGGGGAAGGTGGGAGTGGGTTGACCGGGACTCCTTGAAGGGCTCCAAGGCCTTCAGCGCCATCTACTGCCACGCTAAATCTTGTCTTCTTTGTGTTCCCTCCAGGAATGGGTTTGGAGGATACTTTCAGGATCATAACATGTGAATAATTGGTAGCTACATCCTGTTTCTATAGTCTGAGTGCAAATTAAAAAAACACAACAGTATCTGGACACAAAAGTCTGATGCCATTTCCCTTGCAAATTCATAGAAAAAGAAAGAAAAAACTGTTATCTTGCAAGATCCAGGAAAAGAGATAGTAATTGGGAACTCAGGGATCATAGAATCAAAGTTGGGTTGGAAGGGACCTTAAATATCACCTAATTCCAACCAGCTCCCACGGGAACAGACACCTTCCACTAGATCGGGTTGCTCCAAGCCTCGTGCATTTGTTTGCACTTAACTCTTCTGGTTAGTGACACCATTACTAGGAACTGGAATCAGTTTGAGCTAATGGGAGGCACTGTGGGATGGCTCCAAGTCACAGTTTTGACAAAACGTGCACATTCAACTTTAAATACTGCTCC
Organism: Sakesphorus luctuosus; assembly: GCA_013396695.1. Classification (NCBI taxonomy): domain Eukaryota; kingdom Metazoa; phylum Chordata; class Aves; order Passeriformes; family Thamnophilidae; genus Sakesphorus; species Sakesphorus luctuosus. The sequence goes on along the minus strand of VWZD01002257.1, from coordinate 1,059,410 downwards.
TGTGATCCATGAATGGGGTAGGGAATCCTACAAGTGGCCTGGACTTCATCTGACATCTTGGTTGAGAGATCTGGGAACTGATTTCAGCATGCTCTCAGCACCAAACACTTTGCTTTCCCCAAGGTCTGATATGCTGCCACATTCTCTGGGTCCTGGAAAAGAGAAGGAAGCAGCTTCTGAGGAACTTGTAGCCCTAAGGCAGTATAGATTTTGGAGAAGAAACTGAAAATTGGAGGTTGAGCTTGTTGAAAACAGTTTGCTTAGTGACACCAGTCATCTAGCAGTGCTTGTGGACCAGAAGTTAAATACAACATCAGGACCTTGGGCTCCTGGCCTGTATCAAAACTAGCGTGGCCAGCAGGCCCAGGGCAGTGACCCTTCCCCCTGGACTCTGCCTTGGGGAGGCCACACCTTGAGTGTTGTGTTCAGTTCTGGGCCCCTCAATTCAGGAAAGAGATTGAGGGGCTGGAGCGGGTCCAGAGAAGAGCAACGAGGCTGGAGAAGGGACTGGAGCACAAATGCTGTGGGGAGAGGCTGAGGGAGCTGGGGGTGTTTGTGCTGGAGAAGAGGAGGCTCAGAGGTGACCTCAGCACTGTCTAGAACTCCCTGAAGGGAAGTTCTAGCCAGGTGGGGGTTGGTCTCTTCTCCCAGGCACTCAGCAATAGGACAAGGGGGCACGGGGGGCTCAAGCTCTGCCAGGGCAAATTGAAGTTGGAGATGAGAAAAAACTTCTTTGCAGAGAGAGTGCTCAGGGATTGGAATGGGCTGCCCAGAGAGGGGGTGGATTCCCCATCCCTGGAGGTTTTTAACCTGAACTTGGCCGTGGCACTGAGTGCCATGATCTGGGAAATGGACTGGAGTTGGCCCAAGGGTTGGACTTGATGATCTCGGAGGTCTTTTCCAATCCAATCGATTCTATGATTCTATGATTCTATGACCTCTTGCATGCTCTTCTGGTGAGGATTTGATCAACCTGATTCATCAGGATAGCAGTAGATATTAAAAACAATTGGGAGGTTTCCATTAATGGAGGTTCAGAACACAGCCCAGCAAACTTATGCTTCTGCTGAGCTCCAGCTGGTGTTGATTCATCACCAGCCTTCTGCTGCAGATGGCTGGGTAAATTGGGAGTGCTGTGTATAGCAACCTGTAGGCTTTTTCCAAGGAAAACAAACAAAAAACCTCAGTGCGGTTTCTGCAGGAATGAAACTCCAACTGAAACACTGGCTTTGTCCCTCTTCTGAAATGCAGCCCTGTTGACCATGCCTAAAAGGGCAGGAGCAATACGGCCTCCACCAGACCACAGATAACCTCCTGGAAAACTATGGGTTTTACCAAATTCTTTGCAGCATCTCTTCTAGCAAACATGCTTGTGCTGCTGCACCTGGTGTGCTGAATGTATGAAACACACCCAAATTCCTAATGGGCATCGCCCAGGGCTCCAGCTGGGGAATTTGACATGCAAAATGTGGCCCTGATCACATGCTGAATGCTCCAGGGATGAGGTGTTGTAATCAGCCTTTTTGGGACGGCTGGTAGGCATGTGATAAGATTAACATGTGTTCTCACTCACCTTTGGTGTCCTTCTTTGGCAGCCCAGCACCTTGGTATGAGGGGAGATGGGTTTCAGTTCGTGGTGACCTCTCTGATCCAAGCCATACCTGTGACTGAAAAGGACAGGCCTGGGATTGAATGATTTGCTTTTCCAGTGCTTCGATTTATGTAGGTGCAAAGCACTGATAAGGAGTTCTTGGAGATCTCTGCAAACTGCATCATGTCTTGTTAATGTAGGAGTTAATTGTTCTAATTATTAAGTCCTTTTTACCAACAGTGATTCATCACCTGAATTGATGGGATAAGGAGATTTTTACACTGCTCAGTCAGCAGGATCTGGAGAGGGGACAACTGAGCTCTGTTTCTGAACCTGTGGCTGAGACTCCTCCAAGACCTTGGCCAGGACATTTAAACATCTCTGTGGGTCACGTTACCCCTGTGTAAATTCCTCACTTCTGTGAGATAGTAGGGAAGCCCTGAGTGCCAGGGAATGCAAAGACATTTCTAATTTTCCAATTTGTGGCTTCATTTTGTGACCTCAGCATCCGTGCTGTGCTCTTTGACGGCCAATTTGGTTCTGGCTTATGACAACCAAGAGCAATAAAGGGATTCAAACTGCTGGTAGAAAATGCTCCAAAATCAGGGGGGGAAAAGAAAAAGCTCGGACTGTTCTGCCCTATTCAGGGCCAGGTTGGATGGGGCTTTGAGCAACCTGGTCTAGTGAAAGGTGTCTCTACCCATGGTCAGGGGTTTGGACTAGATGACCTTTCAAAGGTCCCTTCCAACCCAAACCATCCTGTGATTCTATTCTAAACACACAATAACAGATATTTTTAAAGCTCTGCATATTAATAGGGTCTAATTCCCTTTACAGCTGGCTCTTCATGAGTAGCCACTGCAGTCCAACTCCACTGACAGTTTCCCTGGAGATTTTTAAACGCAGATTGGCCGTGGCACTGAGTGCCATGATCTGGTAAAGGGACTGGAGTTGGACCAAGAGTTGGACTTGATGATCTCGGAGGGCTTTTCCAACCCAATCAGTTCTATGATTCTATGATGTGGTCTCCTGCTTTGAGCTAAGACTGCCTGTCATATTGACTCTATCCATGGGTGGTTTCCACAGGGAATTTCTCCACTGAGATGTTGCTTTTCTTTTACTCTAACACAGCTTGAATTAGTCAAGTGGCAGCTCTGACCATCTTCCCAGAGACGTGGCTGTTTTCAGACTTAGGGAAATAAGCATTTCCAGGCAAGGAGTTAAAAAAAGATAAAATTTCCTCTGTGGAAGAAAAGGGACACGTTTTATCTGTTCTTATTCACCACAGGTTCATCTTTTACATCTGCCCTTCATCCTTTGCTGCAAGTAATGCTTTAGCATTTTTTTCCCTTTATTTGCTTTTCTTTTTTTCACACATTCTTGTCCATTCTGAGTTACCTGTGGAAGAGCTGTAAGAGTAACAAAAGACCCTGAAGGACACAGTTTGCCATGTGTCTTTCACCATCTTCAGTGATCCCTTTGAGGCAGAATTGCCTTTTCAGTTCCGCTTCACACATGGATTGTACAGAATCGTGGTCATGTGCAGCCCTGAGAGGAATCAAAAATCACAGACAATAAAGATGAGTCACATGTGCGGCACAAAGTAATTCAATACAGAGAGTTTCCATTTTTCTCACCATTCCCTGGTGTTTAGAGCCTGCTAACATGGTGATGCTTGAAACAATAGCGAACAAAAACAATTCAGAGAGGTGTGATGCTGAACTTGGCCAGAGCCTCCCAGGAGTTCTAAAGCACTTGAAGATCCTTGGATGAAAGACAGGTTGTAAGGGCAAGAATATGATTATTACCAGTTTAAGTTCTGCCTTCCAGGCACGTGAAGTAACAAGATCTCAAGGTCAGGGCTAAAAAGAACTGCAGGCCACAGGCAGCAGTGGAACTTGGTCCTTGCTGCAGGGTGAGCTGCTGATTGGACTCTGTACCACCTCAGACAACATGTCCAGTCACAAGTTGCTTACAAGAGTTGAAAACAGAGTTTTAAAACAAGCAGATAATTTCTCAGCCTGGGGTGAAAAACCTGAGATTTAATTTTGAGAAGTTCTCAAAGACACGACTTAGAATAACACTATTATTAGCCAATTAATCTCTTGGTTTGGGAGCTGACCTGGACTTAGCTCCTGGAAATTGGAAGATTTTATTCTCACCTTTCAGGCATTAATAGCAAAATAACGTAATTTTTGTGTGTGGTTTTGTTTGTTGTTTTTGCTTTCTTTTCCTTCCACATTAGAAATTTGAAGAAACAAAACCAGAAGTAAAACTGCATTCGGCAAACGAGGAGCTCCATGTACTCATTTCAGACTGGTGGTCATGGAGCAAGGAAGGGTTTGATCTGGGCTGCATGGTGGGAGATTATTGCTTGAATTTGAGGAATACTGCAGCACTGATGTCCTTCACTGGGAAGTGCTCCAATCCCACACTGCAGTTGCCTCTGGCTGCAAAATTAACTAAGAAAAGAGAAAAAACCCTGCCTTATGTTGGCGTGGAGCACCATAGGGTCCCTCCCAGCAGGGGCAGAGGTGCTGCAAATTCACCAGTGCAGCGTTTCCACATGTGTTTTCATTTGAGAAGTGAGGCCCAGGACACCCAGGTGCTGGTCACTGCCCCAGACCAGTTCTGCACGCTGAGCACTGTGGAAAGCACTGGGAGGACTGGTGTGAGCAGTTCCTGTAAAATGCTGTGCATTGTGGTCAAACAGTCAGTGTGGCATCGCTGAGAGAAACAGAAAGGGAAAGGCAGCCCTGGCTTACAGTTGGTCTTTCTTGAACCCTTGATCACAGGACCTTTCAGACTCATTGACCAGAAATGCTTTATCCTCAGCAGAAATGGTGGTGTCAAAAGATCATTTGCCTCCGGCACTTCCCCTTGAGCATTGCACAAGACTCTACAGATGCAAATCAGCTTGTTTGGTCCCAAGCACCTCTGTGGTGAATGCACTGACAGCTTGAGCCAAAAAGTGATGGGTTGCAAAGTCCAAAGTTCTTTTCTCCTCCATGTGGTGCCCCATCAGAGCTCTAGAGCTGGCCCAGGTCCCCATGCTCTGTGCAACCTTCTGGGGCTAAAGTTCAAGGTTGCGGGGAGAGTCAGCTCCTGCCCTGGAGGTACCAACATGTGGAATGGTGATGCCTCTACCTGAACCTTGTGGACCTTGTGTCTGCTACTAGAAGTCTTCTGAGAACCCCTGAGGGTTCTCTGTCTATAACTACCTGAAGGGAAGTTCTAGCCAGGTGGGGGTTGGTCTCTTCTTCCAGGCACTCAGCAATAGGACAAGGGGGCACGGGCTCAAGCTCTGCCAGGGGAAATTGAAGTTGGAGATCAGAAAAAACTTCTTTGCAGAGAGAGTGCTCAGGCATTGGAATGGGTTGCCCAGAGAGGGGGTGGATTCCCCATCCCTGGAGATTTTTAAACGCAGATTGGATATGGCACTGAGTGCCATGATCTGGTAAAGGGACTGGAGTTGGACCAAGGGTTGGACTTGGTGATCTCGGAGGTCTTTTCCAACCCAATTGACTCTATGAAATCCCAGGTCTGACTGTACAGCAACAGCAGGATGCTCCTCCCATGCACCTGCTGCTCCCTTGGGCCAAGCAGAGCTCTGGAGGGAGGACTTTCCTTCCCTAAAATTCCCTTCATCTTGGTGAGAACAGCCTTGGGAACAGAGCTGGTCCTGCCTTGATAAAACCTTTCATCCCCACATCCCTGAAACCCCCACAAGAGCCCTACCAGGTGGGGTCCACCTTGCTGGATGAAGCCCATTTTCCTCTTGAGGAGGAGCCAACCTGTCCTCTAGAGAAATTCAGTTCCAGTGTGAGACCTCTTCAAGGATCAATCATGCTGGGCTGTTAGGTTATTTTGCACAAGAAAATGAGACAACAGAAATGAGAATCAGTCCCCCAGCCTTCCCTTTTGGGTTAGTGTCATCCAAAAAGTAAGGTTGGACTTTCCTTGGCTAACTCTAAAGGCTGGAGAGAGACTTTTTGCAAAGGCATGCGGTGACAGGACAAGGAGGAATGACTTTAAACTGAAAGAGCGTAGATTTAGATTAGATTTTAGGGAGAAATTCTTCCCTGTGAGGGTGGTAAGGCACTGCAACAAGTTGCCTAGAGAAATTGTGGATGCCCTTGAAGTGTTCTAGGCCAGGCTGGATGGAGCTTGGAGCAACCTGGTCTAGTGGAAGGCATCCTTGCCCATGTCTGGAGGCTTGGAATGAGGTGGTCGGTAAAGTTCCTTCCAACTCAAACCATTTTATGGTTGTATGATGACATTTCTGCCACATAAATTCTTTTGGGACCATGTTGCCACTAAAGCAGCTGAAGGGGACAACGTGGTGCAACACAAGGTACAAGACTCATTTTCTCATGTAATTGTGTGCTCTTTCCAACCAAAAGGAGAGACACAATAACCTTACCTGCTGCAGTTCCAGCACATGTTGATAATTAGGCTCGTGATTCATGGGTTGGGTGTGAATTTCTGCTCTAATACTCTGCTAATTAGCTTGCACTTCCTGATCAATAGCAGGGTAATTATGAGATTAGGGTTAATGGGTCAGACTCGTTGAAAGCTTCCTATTGTATGTCAGATTAGCTGAACCTGCTTTCCTTGCTTCCCCTTTCCAGGTTGCTGGCTACAAGAGAACAAGGGGCAGAGATGGGTTGAATTTCCCTCTTTTATGCACAGAGAGACTCCTACACTGAGGTCTGTAGATGTGGGGTGGAGGTCTGGGTTCCCATCAGCAGAGATGTAACCACTGGAGCCGGTGGTGTCTGCAGAGACATCCATCCTGCCCTGAAGGGGACACCTGGGGTGGGATTCACTTGCCTAAACACAGCTGCCAAGTATGATGGTTGCCCTGGGCATCCCCACAGCGCTGGCTGATAGTCCAGAGGGAGAATCATTCCCCCTGGACAGAGGAGAGACAAGAGTCCTTGAGATACCTCAACTATGCATAACAAGATGTGGACAATTTAAGCATCATCTGGTATGTGCAACCAAATGAGCCATGAGGGTTTCAAAGGAGCTTTTAGCTCAAGGTAGGCAGGCTCTGCTTGAGTACCAGCTTGGCTAAGAACCAGATATTCATCACACAGGTGTGCAGTTTTCATATTTCCCTTGTAACAGGATCTGAACCAAACCTTGGCATTGCTGTTCAGGCAATGTTTTACACTTTCCATAATTTTAAGTAATTTTTCTTGTAGTTTTTATGGTTTAAAGAAGACTTATTTGATCCTGTCATATTATAGAATCATAGGATAATTAAAGTTGGAAAAGACCTCCAAGATGATTAAGTTTAACCTTTGACTGAATACCCACATGCCCACTAAGCCATATTGTGAAGTGCCACGTCTACAATTTTTGAAAACTTACAGGGATGGTGCCTCCACCACTTCACTGGGGAGCCTGTTCCAAAGTCCTTTCCTCAAGATTTTTTTCCACAGCATTGAAATTCCAAAATGATTCACTTGTCTTTAAAATCTCAGGTTTGTTTGGGTTTTTTGTTTGTTTTTTTTTTGTTTTGTTTTTTTGTTTTGTTGTTGTCCTAGTTCAGCAGGTGGGACCAGTTGTCACTGTGTGGGGGTGGCCAAAGCTATGTATTCTACTCCCATCTATTCATTCCCAAGGTCAATGGCCCATTTGCAGCAGCTTCCCAGGGAGTCGTTAGCACCTCC
>VWZD01002257.1:887822-1052063 GCA_013396695.1 Sakesphorus luctuosus | reverse complement strand
TCGTCAGGGTATTTACTGTATTATTATTATTAAATTGTGGCTCTGACTTATAATCTCTCTTGTGTTGAGTTCATTTCTCCTGCTGGTTTACCTCTAAACCAGCACAGTTGTGTTGTGGGTTTTTTCTTGTTTTGTTTTGTTTTGTTTTTCTCCAAGAGGCACAGCCACATTGTAGCCTCTCTTCTGGGATGTTTGCAACCAAACACTGGAGGAACCAACACACTCAGCAGCAAAATCTAATGTCTGCCCACAAGGACATAAAACACAGGTGTGTCTACTTTTGGGGACACAAGGAGTTTCTTATCTAGCACATCAAACAGCTGGATTCACTCTTAGCTGCTCATGCAGCAGGACTGTCTTTCATGGAGTTACTCCAGATAGCTCAGGCAAAATCCTATTTATTTGATAGTAGCAGTCCCATTAGTTATTCCCAAATAACCCAAATCTAACCATAGAAAAGGGGCAGTGTTAACATCTGAGGCTTTCCTGTGCTGTGCTCTGCTGTCCTGTTTCCCTGGGATCTTCACTCCTACCCTGGCACTGCTCTTGAGGCTGCAGCTTATTTGCCTCAGTCTTTTTAAAGCACAGAAGATGAAAAGCAAATCTGTGTGTATCCACAGATGTTCTCCATTGCCAGGGACATATTTTCCATCACCAAAGTTGCCATGGACAGAGTTCTGCTGCATTCAGGGTTTTGAAAGTTATTTGTGTGAATTTACTGGGAGAGCGTTCAGGAAAAATGTGACTGTATGTTTATCTTGTCATATTTTCCCTGAAGTCACCACTGTCAACCAAAATACTGGGCTAGATGGCCCTTGTGTAGTCATTTTTATGTTGTTTTTTACAAATAAATACAAAGCTTGTGTTTGTACTCTCTGGTCCCAGCCCACAGTGCACAAAAGTGGGATGAGAGAGGGTCAGTCCAATGTCATCCCTGAAATTAGGGGAAACAAACATGTAAGAACATGATTAGCAGGAAAGCAGATGCACAGGATCAGACTGATGGTCCATGTGGACCGTTGCCAGCAGTGACTGAGCAGAATATGGGAGCCTTTTCCTAGGAAAGCCTTTCAGTGACCTGTGGCTATGAGTTTGGCTGTCATGGGCAAGCATTGCCAATGACATGCACAGGGGGACCCCATCCTGGATCCTGGTGTTTGCTAACTCCTTCTGAACTCTGATGAACCATCCTTCTTATATTGTCACCCAAACTGATGTATCCAGAGGCTCAAACATGTCAGTCTTGCTTTCTCTGTAACAGAGATGGAGGTGGTGAGGCCATGGCATGCACAGGATTACTCATGGGAAGGGCTGAGGTTGGAGGGAAAGTCTTGGCTTGAGCTGCTTGGAAAGTGAGGTTGATCAGCTCTGGACATACCTGTTGGCTGTTTGAATACTATGTCTTCTGCCTTGGGTCTCAGCTGTTCAGTGTAAAGCACTGAACTTAAATCTCAGCAAGGAAACTGCAGAAGTTCATGGGGATCTGCAGGAAGATGATCAACAGTTGTCAAAGTGGTCTTATCCACATTAGGCACTGGAGACAACAAATTGGGAAAGCTGAGAGGACTCAGGACAGAGGACAGATTCACCTCTGCATGCAGTGAAGAAGTGTTTCACCACCTTTAATCCCAGGCCCAGGAACGGGAAAAGCTTGGGGGAGAGGTGCTTCAACCTGTATCCATGACAGAGGGGCAGCAGGTGCTGCTGACCCATTGACATACCTGGTCAGTAGACCACCAGCCCTGGAGGCAAAGCCAGCTCAAAAGCCCTGTCTTGAAAGCTTGATATCAGTCAAAATCAAAAGTATGATATCTGTCAAATTAGACCTGGGCATGTCTTCTGTGATCCCTCAGCACAAAATTCCCCAAATATTCTAAAGACATTGAAAAAGAACCCCTTTGCATTTGCTTAGAACACTATTTCTACCTTTTGTAAATAGGGTGCTGGTTTTCACAGAGAAATAATTCCAGACAGAGTTATTAAAAGATTAAAAAACACACCCAAAAGGGAAAAAAAAAAGAAGAAATCCAGGCTGAAAAAACAAATATCCCTACCAGAATGTCGGGGCGTTTCTCATAACATCTTGCTTATGTTATGAAGTCTGAAATTTTTTTTTTTTTTTAGTTTTTTTATTTTTAAGGGATGAGGTAGACTCAATTACTTTGCTGAAATGCATAGAACCTGCTGATAAACCAGATTAAAAGTTGCCTTGTGTAGTGCTGCAAGAATCTCCCCAGCCCTGTAATCTTGCTGGTTCCTGTACTAACAGGAGATGCCTTGCTTGCATTTTCAACAGGCTCGTGCCTTGTTCTCGTGACAGCCCATAATTCACCCTCAGTGTGAGCACGTGTCACCTGTGGCACAGCAGGTCCTTGCAGCTTGTGACTCCCTGTGGTGTTGAGTCACAGTCCCAGGTAGTGCTTGCAATGGGCAGGTGATCACCTTGTCCTGGAAAGAAAAGGTGATGTGGTGTACAAGTGTCTCCATTAAAATCCAGCCAAAGAATAGAGATCTCAGGGAAGTGAAGCTGAAAATCACATAAAGATAAAAAAAGTATATATAAAATCTTAAAAAAACCCACAGAAAATTGTGCTTTCAAGCAGTTCTCAGTAGGAACTGAGAATCTGTAAAACAGTGAAGGACTTTAGGTGACTTGTGTTTAGAATGGTGTAAAATTTGCTGTGCTGAAACACGCTATGAACAGCACCAATACTGGATGTGCAGGGACTTTCCCTGGAAGAGTTCAAGGCCAGGTTGGATGGTGTCCTGAGCAAGCTGATCTAGTGGGTGGCATCTCTGTCCATGGCAGGGAGCAGGGGTGGGAACTAGAGGATCTTTAAGAATCCCTCCAACCCAAACCTTCCAATGACTTTTCAACTCTAACACACACCGATGCTTCACCTTCCCTTTGTAGGATGGGGGAAATGCTTCTTTTTAAGGGAAAAAGTGAATGTACAGCATCAAGCAGGGAAAGCAGATGTGTTTATACAGTTACTAATGTTTGTTTGAGCCGGCACATGCTGGGCATGTCTCAAATACCTTTACTGCTTCTTTTTTTTTTTTCTTTTTTTGTTTTTTTAGAAGTCACTGAGTCTCATGGAGATGAAGTCACTCTCAGAGGTGACTTCAGGACACGGAAACCACCTCGAAACTCCACTGGGCTTTTGCCTTATGTCTATACCAGGTGTTCTGCAGCACAGTTTGCTTTATGCATACTTCTGTCTCTTGAGATATCAGGAGGCAAAACAAAGCACTGTGATCCACTTTCTCTCCTTTGGCCTTTAAAATCTCCCTAATTCCTTATAGCAGACATGTTGCAGCTCAGGTCCAAACATGATTTTAGAGGAAACTCAACATCCTCTCTCTAAAAATAGAGAAAAAAAAGTGTTGAACAACTTCCCTCCTGCCTCCCTTGTAATTACAGTTTGACATAATGAGTGGTGTTTATTAACTTCAGCTCTTAGAGTTGATGTCACCACCAAGTCGGGGTCCGGGAAATCTCTGAGTCATGTAAAAGATGCAGAGCCAGGAAATGTCAGCAGAAGAAAAAGAAGTAAATATTGAGGTGAAACACGTTAGAAGCTGTGGGAAGCTGGTCCGTGCTCAGAGCAAATCGTGGCCTTGGATTAAATGTCACTATTCAGCTTGGTTGACAAATTAAAGCAGAATGTCTCCCTGTTGCATTGCCTAAGGATGTGGAGGAGAAGGGATATGACATGCTCTAATGTGACCCAAGGTCCTGGATTGTAAACTGTCCTTTTCCTCCACAACTTCAGATTGAAAAAGCCATCAGTGCCTCTGTGGGGGGATGGGGGAAGAGCAACCCATTTCTATCTCTTCTCATTACCCTACCAGACCCAGTCTTGCAGTATGTGGGTTTGGTCTGGATGATGCTGAGGGCTTTGTTTTGGGCTGATTGCAGATGAAAAAAAATTGAAAACGTAATTTCCTTTAAAAGTTAAGGTTCAGACATCTTTTAGTAGCCACTATCTGCTAAAATTCATGCAGTTTTAAAATTGTTCCTCCTCATTTTTACCCACTTAATTGGTGGGAGATTTTCCATCACAGGAGAAGAAGAAGAAAGGGGGAAATCTTGTAGGGAGAAGAGAAACCAAGGACCCATAAGACCCTGATGTTCTGCACTGAGTATAAACTTAGACCAAGCTGCTTCTGTTGCAGGTGTCTTAGTGGGGTGTTTGAAACCACACAGGGCTCAGGCAGACCGTGGCTTGTGAAAAAGTAGAAAATACCCAACAAAATCAAACTATGAACAGAACCCCAGGGCTGTTTCTTTAAACTTTCATTTTAGATTCCAGTTTGGCCTTATGAGATCATCTTAGTTACAGTGGTGCTGGGCTTTGTATAGACAATTATTGGACCAAGTAAGCAGAGAAGAAGATTTTTTGTCTCCGGCATTAGGGAAAACATCTGTCTGATGACTTTCAAGTGGAGCTGACATGTTTCTGCCTGATATGCAGAAGACAGTCAAGTTTCACTTCACTGTGGGAGCTTTGCTGTGCTCTCAGTTTGCTGTCACTTGGAACATCACATATTTTTTGATACAAAGCTTTTGCTCATCTGTGCTGAAGCATAGCAGAGTTCAATTTGATTTTACTTCTGCAACTGCAGCCCTGGCTGGGGAAATGGAGGATGTGAGCACTGGGAGAGCCCAGGACTTTGGTGGCAACACTGGATGGAGCAGAAAGAACACATTCTCACTGTCCTCTGAACTCCTTGTATGTGGCAGCACATTGCAGACTGCAACAGGAGGAAGCTGCTGGTTTAGGTTTCCTTTCAGGTGCATCCTTTTACAGTATGACTCATTTTGTGTCCATCTTTGCCACATGACTTTTTTTTTTTACCTCTCTTTTGTCTACAAGAAAAAAATTCTTTAGCTTTGGAGAACATCTCTTGACTCCGAGGGATGTGTGTATGCAATATAGAGATGTTGGAGTAGTGTGTGAACAAATTGAAGAGGAATGTCCCAATGAGATGGGCCTGCACCAGAAATCATGAACCTTTTCTCCAGTTTCCCAAAGTCATTGAGAGAAGCTTTTCATAATCCTCAGCCTCTTGGGAATCCCAAAGTTGATGCTGTGGTTTGGTGAAAATCTTGGCTGCATTTCTTTTAGTCTGAACTTTCTGGTGGGTAGATGAGTACTTTTATCAGGATGCTCAGTGATGGTGCCTTTCCTACTGTAATTATTTTTGTGTTATTTTACAGAGCCCAAAGGTAAACAGCTACTTCTAATACCAGGAATGGCTTTAAGTCATTTCTGGTGTCCATGCTAAAGACCTTGAGACCATGTCCATGGGTGCATCTGGGCCCTGGGCGCGTGCTCCTCCCTGCAAGGAGGAGAAGGCCAGAAAAGGGGTCATGCCAAGGAGAACAGTGAATTTAGATTTTGATGCATCCATAGCATGAGCCAGGTAGCCAAGAAGGCCAATGGCATCCTGGCATGTAACAGCAATAATGTGCTCATAGGATCAGGGCAGTGATTTCCCCCCTGAACTGGGAACTGGGGAGGCCCCACCTGAAATCCTGAGCTCAGTTTTGAGCCCCTCATGATGAAAAAGACATTGAGATGCTGGAGCAAGTCCAGAGAAGGGAACGGAGATAGAGAAGGAGCTGGAGCACCAGGAGGGGCTGAGGGAGCTGTGGGGGCTCAGCCTGGAGAAAAGGAGGCTCAGGGGGGACCTTCTTGCTCTCTTCAACTCCCTGACAGGAGGGGGGAGCCAGCGGAGGATCAGTTTCTTTTCCCAAATAAAAAATGACAAGACCAAAGAAAAGGGCCTCAAGTTGTGCCAGGAGAGGTTTAGGTTGGATATTAGGAAAAATTTCTTCACTGAAAGAGTGGTTAAGCACTGGAACAGGCTGCCCAGGGCAATGATGGAGTCACCATCCCTGGGGGGCTTTAAGAGCCATGTAGATGTGGCACTTGGGGACATGGGTTAATGTTGGCTTTGGCAGTGCTGGAGGAAACAGTTGGACTCAGTGATCTCAGAGGGCTTTGCCAACCCAAACAATTTACAATTCTATGCTTCTATCCTACATTCTGTGCCCACTGCTAGTCACAGGCACAGGGACCACTTCACTGTTTGCCATCCCACTGGGCAGGTTGAAAACAAACCCTCATCCTGGAGCATTCGTATTCCCAAGGGTAAGAGGCACAGATGTGCCTGGAGATGTAGAGGGACCCAGCAGTCTGGAGGTAAATGGGTTTAGGCAGAGCCTGCTATTAGCCCCTGCTGCCCCTGTTCTCCAGCTGCCTTTCCTCCTGTCACACGTGGCTCCATCTCTCTGACTCCTCCAGCTGCACGGTCTAGACAACCTGCCCTTCCCCAAGGTTCAAAGCGAGCGGATACAGCTGCACCTCATGTGCCTTTCTGTTCAGTCTCATGCATTTGCATCTCTGTATCTGTACAACCTTCTTGCCTTTTGTCCTCGTTCTGCTCTTTTGAACTCTTTCTGACCTCCTCCGAGGCTTATCTCTGCCTCATGCCAACTTGTGAAATGCTCTGGGAAGCTGTAACAGCTGACTCTGAGTAAGGCTATGAAGGCTGGCATAATCTCTTGTGAGTACATCTGGAAATAAAAACTTGGAATAAAATAAGGACAATTCAAGTGTTTGCAATTTCCTTTTTTTTTGGATGACTGAAGAAATCTCTGTCCTATTTTGAAGCACAGTGAAAACAAGGGGAGGTGCTGGTTCTCTTCAATTCATCTTATTTAACAGAACGAAAGTGATTTTAAAATCACTCCCAAAGGGCTTTATTCCCCAAAAGGCTGGGATCAAAGCCTTTTGCAGAGTAATTCCTTCGAGAGTCAGATTAATGCTATTTACAAGATGATTAATGATTAAAGGACAAGATTAGCATTAAGCTCTCTGGTGCCTTAATTCCACATGAGTTCACGTCACTCCAGTATTTTGACCACTCTCCAATCTTAGTCTAATCTTTCATTCCTGTAGCCCTGCTACAAAATAAAAGAAAAGGCCATGGGAGATAGGAGCAGCACTTCTGGTTGTTCTACCTCTAGCAGAGTGCCCAAACGTGGTACACCATGTATTGCTGTGTGGTGGAAAGGTGAAACCAGGACTTGACTGATCACAACTGATCATCTGCCCTCCTAAAAGGATCAATTGCTCACAAAGTGTTTCTCATTGCTTTTATTGGGTCTGCAGGACACACATATTTCTCACCATGTGATTTTTAAGATAGAATCAGCACCCACAAAATTGCGCTCTTTGCAAAAACAGAATAAAAACCCACTGAAGGCTGGACTCTCCTCCAGCCCCATCAGGTCCTCAGGTCTTTAAGTGTTGATACATCATGCTTTGACTCAGATTTAGTTTCTGTTGAGCTTTTCCCCCTTGCTTGTTTCAGTTATGGAATGTGTCATCTTAAAACAGACACTCTGGTGTCTGTCTTTAGGAGGTGTTTGAGTGAAGCCCTGCCTGGCAGGTAACAGTGCCCTGAAGGAGGAGTTGGAATGAGGATGGAGGTATGAAGTAGCTTTGTTCTTGATGAAAAGGCTGCATGGATGGGAAAGGGTTAGAAATGAGAGCAAAGAGTGATCCTGTCATGATTGAAAGGGAAGACTGAGATGTGTGAATGTGTTGCTGAAGGCAAATGGAAGACTAAGAGTCGGTAAAAACTAGATACCATCTGATGTGTTTTGTAAGGAGGAACAAAGAGCAGTAGGGATTCACACTATTTTATTCTGATGTCTAGCACTTATATGTCTACTAGAGAGTTATTTCTATGTTTTAGCGTAGGTTCCTGAATTTTATAGATATTGGCTCCAAAGTGGGATGAATTGCATCCTGGAAGAGACTTCCCGCCTTCTTCATCTGCTCCTTGCCTCCCACAGATGATGTGTCACATCTGCAACTCCTTTGCAGATGGTTCAGGTACCCAAAAGTGTCTCAAATAGCACTGGATGCCTCCATGCTGTTGAAACAAGCAACTGGATCAAGCTCCTTCACTTGGTCCCAGCCAACTTCTCAAGATAGAAAGGACCAGAACTGGGATTTTTGTCTGCTTGGAGAGCCGATTAGTGGGATCTGGATGTGTCAAAGCAGGGAGCCTCAAGGCAGTGAGGGCATGTGACTGTTAGTGACAGCAGAAATGAAGGGCAGGAGGGAAGTGCTTTGGCAGTAAAACAAGGTCTCTGCACTTGTCCTGTAGTTCCTTCCTCATTTGACTTGTTTCCTGTTTCAGGCACTGGTGCTGGTAACTCTGCGGACTGTGCAGATAACTGTGTGGTTTGGGTATAGAGTTTGTGTTGTAATTACAAGCTTACTTCCTGCTAGTCTATGAAAAAGTCAAAGGAGGACACAGTGCAGAAAACACTGTCAATACATGCATAACTTCTCCTCTTTCCAGAGTCATCCTTGCTATTCAGTTGTTCTGTAAAACTCTGGAGGGTTGCACTGAAGTGTAAGTTATAGCTGTGATACTTAGATATTAGTTGTGCCATGGCTGTCACTTGAAGGCTGGGAAATAGGAACTGCTGGGCAGGAAAGTGGAAATCTCAGGCTTGGAGGGCACAGGAATGTGAAACACAGATGAGTCTGGGTAAATTTATAACTTGCAACACAACCTGTCCTGGCTGGGAAACGAGGTTTTCCATCACTCAGGGACATTATGCAGAGTCAAAATTAAACAAATAACATACTCCTTTGAGAATCTGCAGGTGAAGATGTCACCACAGCTTGTGGAGCTTTGCTGCTGGCAAGGCTTTCTGCCTTACTTTTCACTCACCTGTTCCAGATGAATTACCCAAAGACGTTTATGGGTGGAGACGGCAATAACCTCACCCCACTTCAGGACCTTGATTAATGTGCTCAAACTTGCCACAGGTATGAGACATCCATGTGGAGCTGGCAGGTGTGTCCCAGGATTTACAGGACCACAGGGCTGCCTTTGGGATTGGCAGTTGGAGGCCAGACAGGTCGTGCTGGTTGACAAGTCCCTTCAAGGGACTTAAATACCATAAGAGTGGAATTCTAAGGGTTGGATCCACAGACATAGCAAGTTGTGGGTCCTCCTTTAGCATTCAGCCACCCTCAGAGCTTTATAGGGGACTTTATCTGACTCACCTGCACCCAGGGAAAGTGGCTGCTCCAGCTAAAGCTGAGAGACTCCAGCAGAAAATTCTTAGGAAGCTGTTGGGAAAGCCACAGGGATGTCTGGCACATTAGAAACACAGTGTGAAAAGGCAACCTCTGCTCTGAACTGCTGTGCGTGGGGCTTGAACAGCTTTGAGGAATGAGGCTCCTGACCTTTCTCTCAACCATCCCATGAATTTAAAAGAAGAAGGAAGGTTAAAGCTGTCATTTAATAAAATAAAGCTCCTTTTTTCCTCCCCCTTTTTTTCCCCTCCTAGCTAAATTGTTTTCCTTATTCATGTAAGTTTTCCCAGACTTTTCAATGCAGCAGCTGAGAGGAGTTTTTATATTGAACTATTTCCACTGACAGTACCTTACTTCCAGTAAAATCACAGCACATTCCCTTTGTTTTCAGACTCATAGACAATCACATTTATCTGCTCACTGCCCTTCAATAGCAGGCAGCTCCTAATGGATTTCTGTATGAGGACCGTACCCCCACCCACTAATTGAAATTCAGTGCACAGAGTCACATCAGTGCACTGGGATGGTGGAGAATATCAATGCTCACAGCCAGGAGGGAGAATGGGCAGAGGGAAGTTTCACATTTTCAGAGCCTAGCAGCAAACAGGAGTGGGAATTCCCTGTGCAACAAAGTGGTGTGATATGATCATGTGCTCCAATCATTCTCAAAATATTAATGTGGTGGGCATCTGTCCTCCAGTCACTTCAAGAGCGAGGCTGGGCTTAGGGTCTTAGATAAAGTGACTATTAGAAACTTCCCTACTTTTGAACCTAGAGTTATGGGAAAAAGGCAGCCTTTAGGCAGGAGCTGGAGTCCACTAACTCCTGTGCTGGCCTGAGGATCAGAGACTGGGATGCACAGTTTTACCTTGTGGTTAGAGGCCGGGATTTGGTCAAGAGAACTGAGCTTTGTTCCCAGCTATGTCTTATGGATGGCCACAGGCATCTCGGCTCACCTCTCTGCACCACACTTTCCTCATCTGTGAAACAGCTCCTTCTCCTTTGAAAAGTCATTTGGGATGCTGCTGAAAAACAGTCACAAGAACAGATGAGCTCATAAGGAAGGTCATGAGAGGTTTTTAAGACCCAACAGGGAAGGATACACTGATTAGATGGGACTCTTTTCTACAGAAGTGTCTGATGCAATACGTGAGGCCCTACAGTACCTCCCAGCCCCCAGCTGCCACTCCAGAAGTGAATGTCTTCTAAATGTCTCAAATCTCACTTATTTAAGCTGCTTAGATGTTTCAGGTCAGCCAGAACATTTCAACTGGTTCTTGGCAGCACCAAGTGTTTGGTTGAGCCCTAGGTCTCCATTGACTATAACAGGACGTCAGATGTTCACCTCACCAGGAGACACCTGCATGTAGAGAAGCATCTGTTGCTTAAACAGTGGCATCTCTTGTCATTTGATGTGTTCCCATACAGGGCAGAAAGATATTACAGAGGTCTATGAAAGATCCATGCTTTGGAGAGCAGCAGCTGGAAACCTCCTGGGGAAGTGTGGAGTGAGAAAAATGACAGATGATGCTTATGTTTAGCCAGTTGAGTCCTGTCCCTGTGTAATTTGGGGCTGTCAGGGTTTAGGGGTGCCCTAGAAAACAGATTCCTATTTAAAAACAATCTCTAAACCCACAAACTGGGCTGTAATTGGCATGGGGTCAAGCCCCTATTCTGCTATGGGCACCCTTAAAGACACCAGCCCAAGCAGACTGTCTTAGTGGCTCTCCCTGAAAGCTTGACTTTAAGAGATGAGTTCTCCTGGATCAGGTAGCCCAGGAACCGGCTTCTGTAGAAAAATTCTCTTCCCACCAAGCTCCAGTTTAGAAGAAATTGGTTTCTGCTCCTTTGAACTAGGAAGGCTGAGTCTAAGGAGGTTTTCTGATGGGTTTTGAGGCAATTTGCTTCATCTCACTGTGCCTCAGAAGAGACGAAAATACTTCATTCTTCCCAGCTCTTGTCTACTAGGAAATAAAACTCCTTGATAAGAGGAGCTGTTTCTCAGGTACACAATTTGGGCTGCATTTAGCAGAAATCTCTTGCTTATACTGAAGTCCACTCTCCTTCAACACACAGGGCAACCTTGCTCTTTCTGAAAAGGAATACTTTTTAACAGCTTAGTTTATTTTTAACCTGGGAGAAGGGACTGTCTTTTGCAATATTTGCAGACAGCTCTTGCTAAAAGGAGATCTGATCTCAAGCATGGTCTCCAACCAGAATTTTAATTCCAGCAGTGATAATAATAATAAACATGGCAATAATCATGCCCAAATATAGCACTTGGCACTGTTTTTCCTGCTCAAATACCAGTTCCTGTGACTGTCATTCTTTGCACGCTTCCAAATGCTGGCATTTGGAAATGGCAGCCGCTTCCAACCACGCCTTTTGTCCCAAAGAGATTATTTCCAGCAGACTGCACTGCAAACTGCAATGCTGCACTTCATCTCTCCAAGGTAGGGATGGGGACAGCGTGTGACTCATGCCTCTCATATGATCCCGAAAAGAGAATGTGTCATTGGTGCAGACTTCAGCTGTGCACACTAATTTCAATTTATACCTTCTCCTTTCAGACCAAAAGAAGTCCACGCTCATGATTTTCTCTTTGGGCTCCAGAAGCTCTCTAAAGGTCTTCTTTCCCCATTTTTCTTGCAGTGCTTCCCTCAAACTTGCTCTGTCTCTGGCACACACCAGGACAGGAACCAACCTCCAAAAAGCCTGGGTGCATTGTGTTTCTCGTGAAAGATGTGGATTGTTTGGTTCCCAGAAGGGATGGAGATGCTGGATGTGGGGCTGTGTTACGGATAGTCAAAACAAGAAATGTGGGCCCAGAGGAATGCCATTATTTTCTTCCCAAATAAGTCAAAACCAGTCTGAAATATTAGCACTTCCAGAATAGCTGTCCCTCTCCTAAAACATGTCTCTGGAAAGCCCTTATTTTGGTATTTCTAATCCAAAGGAAATATTTTCAAATTCCTGAATTTAATAACGTTTCTGTTTGTTCGAGTTTGGTTTGGTGGAGTTTTTTAATTATTATTTTTTGTTGTGGTTTTTTTGCTTATGTTTTTGTGGAGTATTTTTCCATAACAATTAACCTGAATCTTTCTGAGCTGTCAGAGACCATCCATGTTTGGATTTAATGGTATCAAGTTCCCATCTCCCCCCAGCCAGGCACTGCACTCCCCTCTCTCATTGGAGGAACAGGGATATGGTGCAAATCAAGGTCTAGGGTGTACCATGGAAAATGTTGTCCATACGGGAGTGTTGCCTCACAGCTGAAGAAAAAGGTCTAAGACACTGGGAAGTGATTTAATTAAGTCCCTGTGTAATGAAAACAGGCAGAGCAGGAGGTCAGCATGACCCAAGCAAAATGCTTCATTTCTGCTTAACAAAACAAAACAAATGGATTCAAGGGATTTTAAGCAGAAATGGTGTTGTTTGTTTTCATTTTTCTCAAGGGAAAAGAGTAAAACTGTGTGTAGATGTGGGACTTCAAATTCACAGGCAATTTATACAAACCTTCAGTGATACAGGAACTGTATTTTCCATTAACATAATGCACAGAAAGAGGTAGACAATCCTCAAGCCAATGGAGTGATGGGATTGCTCAGACATGCTTGATTTCATGAGCATTCAAGAGAAATTAATGAAAAAAATAAAGTTAAAAAAGCATCCTCATCCAGGAGGAAGAGCAGATTTTCTGCTTTATTCTCAACCTGGAAGGCAATGAGGAGTAATAAAACAACATCATGAACAACATCTTGGATGGACAGAAATGTGGAGGGCTGAGGGCAACAGTGATGAGAAAGAGGAAAGTCTAAGAGGTTGAAAGAAGGAATTGGAGGGGATGAACCCAAGGGCAAACCAACTTCTCTCCCTAAACTTGTTTAGGTAGGATTTACCAGGGATGGGCAATGCTAGGGATGTTTTCATCTCTTCTGCTTCACTGTGCTGTAACTGGTGTAGGTCACACTGACATGTGCACACAAACCCTGCTCTGGACTGGTCTCCTCCCAGGACTCACAGACATGGATTCCATTTGGTGTTACAGCACTGGAGTGCCTTGACTTTGCTGTGAGGCAAAAGGAATCATAGAATGGTTTGGGTTGGAAGGGGCCTTAAAGGTCATCTTGTTCCACCCCTTGCCTAGGGGCAGGGACACCTTCCATTAGTCCAGGTTGTTCCAAGCCCCATACAACCTTACCTTGGACACTTCCAGGGATGGGGCAGCCACAGCTTCTCTGGGCAACCTGTGCCAGAGCCTCACTACCCTCACAGGGAAGAATTTCTTCTTAATATCTAATCTAAACCCCCACTCTGCCAGCTTATCAGCTGCATTCAATACACTTGAGACTGGCAGGATTTGTTGTCTCTTTTATCAGTCTGAGCATTTGAAGGGCCTAAAACTATTGGGCAAGTTCTGGGCATGATACTGTGATTAGTTACCTCACTTAGATCAATGAAATCAGTGGGTTATTTTTTGTTGTTATAATTGATATACTGGATGACACATGGAATAGGTCAGGCTTGGACAAGTTTTTGTACATCAGCATGAAAGAAAAACCCATCTGTGTGAGCTCTCTGCCCCTTTTGGAAGGCTGGGTTTTAAATAGGCACAGCTGTGTAAGCCAGAGAGGAGTATCATGATAAACTAATTTGGCCTTCATGCCTATCAGAAGCCAAGTGATTTCATCCTGTGTTTTCAGTCTTGCAGCAAGGTCTTCAGCCTTCCTTGTCCTTGCAGTTGAACCTATGGCCTAGAAGAGGAAAGCTCTTCTCTCTTCCCTGGCATGGAAGGACCAGAGAAGAGATTTGAAGCTATTTTCTGGTCTCTAACCTGGCATGTTTCCCTTCCTAGGAGATGAGGAGGCATTTTGGACCATGAAAACTGCTTTGAAAAAGGAAGTAAAGGAACTCAGGTTTTATTTTCCTTCTTTTACAATCCCACTGTATCCATGTGGTTCATGTCCCATCCAAGACAAGGGATCTCCACCGAAACCCAGTGCTGATCACATGTGTTGGTTTTACTCACATTGGTTTCCTTACCTGCTGTCCTTGGTGAGGGACACCAGGGGATGGTGGGGAGTTGGCTGGAGACAAGGGCAAGTTGGACCTGTCTTCCAAAATCCGTGGAGCTGTGAGAATCCAGCAGGGCCGTTCTTGAAACCCAGCAGTGCAGCTCCCAGCCTGCGTTTCCTTCCATCTGCCCAGTGCCCCAGTGAAGAGTTGACCCTCTTGTAACGCCAGGAGACCACACTCTTCCAGGAAAGGATATGAGAAACAGGGGGACAACTTGACTTGATTTGACTTCCTTAGACAAAAGTGTTTAGGCAGTTAAATTGCACTCTCAGTGTTTACTGTTCAGACGTCACTTCTGAGCCAACCACTGACGGTTTCCTTCTTAATCCCTGGAAAACATCAGGCACTTGAAAGTGTGATTCATTTGCCCTGTTTAGGTTAAATAACCAACAATCTGGACACGGTTGTTTGTCTGCATTGACAATAAAACCAACTAGTTCAGATGTTGATAGAGCTGTCTGTGAACTGTTGAGTGCTATCCCTACACCTTAAATCCAGCTGGAGATTTTCCTACAAAGTGGTCCAGCTCAATCCAGACAGCAGAGCTGAGTCACTACCAGGCTGATGACCCCCCTCGGGCTCCAACCTCTGTGTCTGTGAATAATCACTGCTGGGTGGCAAACCCACAGTTTTAATGAGATTCAGAGCAGTTTGCTTTCCCAGATCTCAAAGGCCAGCTGTCGTCCTGCATCACATCCACCCTGAGTCGAAGTTACACTCAGTAGTTGCAGCGCCGAGTGACACAGACCAACAGTGGCAAGATCTCTCCTCATTCGTCCCTGTTCTGTCAGAGACTTACTGTAAATGTTCCTACAGTGAGGGGGAAAACCTCAAATTCTAAGTTTTTTTAAATATTTTTTTATGAGTATGTGTGTTTATTTTTGCTTATTTTATTCCTGCTGTCAGTTTTTCTATATTAGGAAATCCCTTCAAAAAGCTTTGTCTGTTCTGTGGGGTGTTTGATGGCACTGACAGTGTCCATAATCATCATCAATGCAGGCCTCAGCAAAGGCTGCTGAATTTATCTTCCTCTTGCATCTTATCCTGGATTGCCTGATGTTATATAATTTAGTATAAGATCAAAAACCCCCCTTTCCTGACTTCTCCCTTTCTTCCTCCTTTCCCTGGTCACTCTGGATGGGTTCAGGTCCATACTTTGGCACAAGTGTGACTGTGCAAGCAGATCACCTGCCTTGCCTTTCATTGCCCCAGCAAAACCACAACATTTTAAATGATCCCTGCTCAAAACTTGTTTATCATGGCTGCAGGCATGTTTCCAGTTACAACAAGCTACAAATCACTCCTATCTTGATGTATTTCCATTGTTTTTTCCACAACAACATTGTGAGGTGGAGATGGTTATTGCTCTGTGTAAAAACTAGTGTGAGGGGCAACAAAATCTGACAGTTCAAGGGGTATTCAGGTGATTTGCTTTCCTGGATTTTAGTGAGGCAACCTGGAAGATCTTCCCAGTAGCTGGAAGTGCTGGATGACTGGTTTGTTGATACTAAGAAAAAAAATAAATCTCTGTTACAGCAAGGTGCGTAGTGGTTACAATGACAGGACAGAAGAGAATGATAGGAAAAAACAATACTAAAAGTTGCAGGAAAGAGAAACAAGGTTTGTTGTTTGTTTTTTTTTTTCTGCTGCTTTTGTTTTCCAGGCTGCTAAAGCTCCAATTTAAGTGAAATTTAACCTTTACTTTCAGAGACAGCTGAGGAAATATATTTTCAGTTGAAAAACAGGCGGTTGCTCTCTGAGACAGACTTCCCCTTTGGGGCTGCCAAATCTCAATGTAGCTCCCAGCACTGTCCTCACTTAACCTCTCCCAGAGCCAAAAAATATCCAAATAACTGGCTGCTTATGCCCTGGCCATTAACATCGCTCACACCGATCAGAGGAATTAATTCCAATGAATTTAAATGAAACTCTCCTGTGGCTCTCACACAGCCGGTTCAGTCCTCCAGTTTACTGGAAAGAAAGTGGGAAAGGTAAATAATTTAAATCAAAAGTCCTTTCCAAGCGTGTGAGCTGTCCCAGTAGTCCCCTGCAGTGTGGAGGTGGAGGTCCCACAAGCAGGGGGGACCTTGTTGCCCTTGAGAAGCACAGCCCAGCAGTATGTTCCCACCATGCTGACCTTGCCTGTGCCAAAATGATCAAGAACAAACATGAATTTCTGTGATACTGTCCAGGGGTTCTCTCTTAGAATCACAGAATCACTAGGGTTGGAAAGAGCTCCAAGATCATCAAGTCAGTAAGCCATCATCCCATGTTCAGCACTAAACCACGTCCCCATGTGCCACATCTACATGCCTTTTTAACACTTCCAAGCACTTCCTGAGTGCTTTAGCCAAATGCTGGTGGATTAGAACAGCAGAAGGAGCAATAGGTTTATACCTGATGTAAAGGTGGCTCCTTCTGGACAAAAGTAGGCCAAGCTTTTCCAGGGCATTTTTACAGAAATTCTACATATCTATTGGGGCATGGGACCTTATAAAAGTAAATATACCAACTGCTTCATGCCAGTTAATGGGGCAAGGGTCTATCTTACGGTGGGACTGGGTGTCTGGGGGTTTGGTGTGAAAGGCAGACAGCTTGGCCTCTTGTCCCCTCACTGTGACCCCAGCGCAGGTTCATCCTTAGAAAGGGATAAGAGGATGACTTTCCTTGACAGCACTTTGGAACCTGCTGATAAGCAGGGCTGTGTATAACCTCAGCTAGGTCTTATCTTTCAAATTATCGGTGTTAATACACGGGAGATCTCAACGTGAGCTCTTCAGGAAATTGCTTTTCAGGATGTGGCATCTCTTTGGTCCATACAAGTGCTAAAACCAGATTTTTTTTGTACTGATGTTGTGCAGGGAGTGGGAAGATGATTGTAGGATTCCCCCAAAGGCTTATAAGCAAATGCTTATAGGGCAAATCCCAGTTAGAATCTGCTTGATATAAATAAGTCAAATCTCCTGAAAACCACAGAGAGGTATATGGAGACAGACAGACAGACAGACAGACAGATAGATAAATAGATAGATAGATAGATCAATAGATTGATAGATAGGTAGCCAGACATTTATACACACACATTCTGCATATACCTGTGTGTATATATAAATATGTGATAGTGGTCAAATATATGCAATAGATTTAATTTTTTGATCAATCTATAAGGTCAAAATAATATTTTAAGTCCTGATGCAGTAGATTTCACTTCAATGCACTGGATTCCTAATATGAAACTCGTGTTTTGTAAGAGTGCCTCTTGCAGACTGATGTCTGGTGTGACCCCAGAAAGCACCACCGAGCACATCCCATTTCATCTAATCAAGGGCCTTTTTAAGGAAGAGGAGGGACAGTACTGAGACTTGAAATGAGGACCTGCCACAGAGGACTGATGCTTATTGGTTCTACATCTTTCAGCAGGTGCTGCAATAGTGACAACTTGCTCAGCAGAGCATAGACTGCGAGTACAGAACACTCAGTGCACTCTTAGTGGCCCTAATAGCAAAGAGCTATTCCAGACATAATAAAATGGGAGAGATAAGCTATAACCAACACAGATAAGGTGGGAGAACACTCCCAGGCCTTTGGCACTGCTCTGGCAGAAAACCCATGTGCAACTTGGGTTTGGGATCATTCACAAGGACTGTGATCATCACAGTGGCTGAGGAAAACAGGCACTGTTGTCACCAAGGATGTGTTAGTGGTGGTGGCCTGGCTCCTTCAACACTTCACCTCGAGATGTGATTGCTGTGACCAAGCCCACCACGCTCCTCCCTTGGTTTTGCTTGGTTTGCTGCCTGCTGAGAGCTCACCACCTGCCCCTGGGACAGAAATCCTGGCAGGGTTGAGCAGGTTGCTGCCCCAATCCAGCATCTCTTAGTGAAATGAAGCTGTGAAATGGCACAGTGCCACCTGCAACAGATGGACAAAAACATATTTATCACCCCTAATGCAGACCCATCTCCCTTCCAGGGGAGCTTTATGGGACTGGCAGACTTTTTCTGGGATGTTACCTTCTGTCCATCCATCTGTTGGTCCAGCATTGACTGAGTTGCTCCAGCTCAGAATAAACTGATGTGTTTTGTCCTCCTGAGAGTCAATATCTGTACTCATAGCACTGAGAAAGAAGTTAAAGGTCCAACCAGATGGTCTTCAAGGCTGAAGGTAGCTCTGCCTCTTCCCTCAGCTCTACTTTAATTTCCTAGTGTCTTCTCTAATCCTTCTGACTCATTGGTGTCACCACCTACAGCTGGGGCCACCCTGCTTTACAGTTTCTGGAGCAATTCTGGCTTGGAAAAAAGAAGGAACATGTTATTCCTGATGTTCTCCCAAGTTCTAGGTAAGCACTGGGTAAACCACAAGATCTTATGGCCAAGGATATGTCCATAAGGACATGGTCAGGGAGTTCTGTGACAGCTTCTCAGCAAGACCAGGGAGTGGGAGAATTGCCCCTGGCATACACCAGCTTTTAAAAGGATGCTGTGGAAACTGAAATTGGGGATCAGATTATGAAGTGACTCTGGAGAGAATACTGGATATGCTTTGTAGCCCCGTATTTCTGGAGACATTGAATTTAGGGGTTTAACTGAGCCAAGGCAAAGACTGAGTGGGTGTAAATCAGTGAAAGTTGTTGTCTGGGGATGCTGAATAGGTTAAATTTGTCCAGCAGGAACTGGCGGTTAGTGCATGTCTTTGATTCCCTTTCCCAGCTGCTTTCATAAAGGGTTTGTTGCTGTCTGGGTCTGCCCCAGCCCGACTGTCTGCAGCAAAGTCAACAACCCCAAGTGCAGTCTGGCAGGAGGAGGGAGAGGCTCTGCAATACCTGCCCTGGGCTACATAGATGAACCCCTCTCCTCCTGCCTTTGAGCTCCAGCTCTGGACTCTGAGAAGGAACCTGGAGTGGCTGTCACACAGCTGTGCTCAAGTCCCCTGGCTGGGTCAGGCTTCAATGATACATTTTTTTAGTGAATGAGGGTGCTATGAATGATCTCACAGTGTTTTGTTAATTTATTCCCCTTCTTGCAGGCTGATAACACACACACAAAAAAAGGGATGAATTGTGTATTGTTGCCTAATTCTGAATAAAACCGCTGTGAATTTCACAAGATGTGCATAACATAGTCAGACTCAAGGGGTTCTTTCCAGCAGATGCCAGAAGCCAAAAAGAGATAAAAATTTTTTAGCAGGGTCTGATTTATGGTCTGGTTTAACGAATATGGGTGTGAAAAACCTTCTGAAGAAGTGCCACGGAGCATTGCATTCCCTGTCATCTTCCTCGCTGCCTGCTCCCTCTCCAATTAGATTTGGTAATTCAAGTGGTTTCAGCTTCAGGCTGATTTTTCTTGCTTCAGCTAAATGTCAGGTTTCAAGTTGATGATGTTTCACACAGGGCAGATTGGCACCCGTTATCTAAGGGTCCAGCAACGCTGACTGTGATTGAGTTTGGCCCGAGCTCCACGCTGGAATAAATCAACAGGATGGATTGAAAGGATTGTTGCTGGGCTGTTTTACACCAGGCCAGTTTTACTCTCAGCACGATGAATGAGGGGCAATTTTCTAATGAGCCCGTAAAGTTCTGCCTTGGTGTAATACGAGATCTTTGCCCTGTGCTCCATTTGAAACCTACAGCATGGTTCTGTGGCTCCAAATGCCAAGTGTGACAGAAGACAATCTCAGTTTAATTGCCTAGTGAGCATGCAGAAATCATGCAGAAGGTGGATGCTGAGCACAGGTATCTGAGGACACAGGAAGAGGAGAAGGCAAAGGAAATGTGTAGTTAGGCAGCAATAGAAAGAAAGTAATGCAAAGAGAAATATTTCATGCACACACAAGGCATCTTTGGTGCCTCAAGTAATATCCAAAAGGATGACAATTATTTCTGAGTATTTTCAGGAGTGTTTTGTTTTGTGTTTGTTTTTTTTTCCCCCCGAAACAATGAGCACTGGAAACATTATTTCATTTGTTTTGAAATAATGTGGAACAAGGCAGCACTCACAGTCTCTCACTTACTCATATGTTCTTGTGTAGATGTGTTTTCCAACCTTAATGACTTTATGATTCTCTAACAGCAGCAATAGTGGCTGCAAATGTTTCCCTGAGAGAAACACCTGAGACTTGGGTAGCAGGTGGAGAGCAAAGAAAAGCAAAACTTGCCCCACAGCTTGTTTTCCTTGTGTGACTAATGTCATGCCTCTTCAGAGACTGTTTTCCTTTAAAGCTGGGGAATGACTTAGAGCCAAATGTTGTCTTTGCAAGAACAAGGTCTCTTGTTTGTGTAGGTATAAATAATGTTTTCAGGGTGTTATCCAGTGTTTCCAGCCCTTAATCTAAAAGATATTTGCAAAGCAAGGGGAGGCCATGGTGAAGAACCAGATCCTCATTTTGCAAATGGGGAAACAGAGATACATAGAAGTAAAATGTCTGCAAAATTCACTCTGCAGGTCCTCTGCAGTTGATGAAACCTTAGCCTTGCTCTGGCTGTGCTGCTTCTAGCAAGACCTATTGTTATGGTTTAGCCAGGTGGGCCTAAATTTAGGCTTTAAAACGCAGATTAGGCCTAGAATTGTCAGCTGACTTGAGCTGGGCTGGGCTAGCTAACAGCTGACTTCTTTTAGCCAATAATATTGTATTCCATACCATACTACATCATCTCAAAAGAAGTAAAATCCAGTGTGTCGGAGTGGCTTGGACAGTTGCTTCACAGCTGTGGTCCCAGCAAGACACACCGTGCTGTCCCAGGAGGGATGGGGAGGCCCAAACCCACAGCACCGGCTCACCATCATGTTATCTTAGGGAAGTAAAATGTTTGTTCTTAGTTCTTCTCTTTGCTTAAGTCTGTCTTTGGGGAATTGACTTCTTTAGAATGATTTGTAGTTAGAATGGTAAAATCTGTGCTTACTGGGGAGTGGGAAGTTATATATAACTTGTATAAGTGTGTGTTATACTGTAGTTTTCTCTTAATTTTCTCTTTTCTGTATAAATACATGTAGTTAGTTTCAGCATAAACCTGGTTTGAGTTTTTTTTCCCCTCTCCCTCTTCTTCTCTTTTCCCTTGGCTGGTTGGGGGGGAGGAACCCTTTTTTCTCTGTACTTGGGCAGTTGGCATTTTGCCAGCTCAACCCAAGACACCTGTTTTTCCAAAGCACCAAAAAGAGTTATCCAAATTCTCCTGACCTGACTAAATTACTTGAATCTCACTTGCAGTCTAAATATTTGCATTTATTTATGTGAGAAGAAATTTTATGCCTAGTCTAGGAGCACAGACCCAATGAAAGACATAAACTCATTTGGAAGTCTCATCCTAAAGCCATTTAGTGACACATTTTACCAGAAATGTTTAATGAAGTCCTTCAGATGGACAATTGCCCTGAGCATGTGACAGCTCACACAGAGTTGTTTTTGGAAATGAGCACAAGCAACAAGCCAAGACGGATGGGCTGTGAAAGGGAGGGCCAGGAGTGGGTCACTGGGACACCCAGTGCTGGAGCTGGAGCTCAAAGTGGATCTATGAGTAACATCTCAGGACCTGCAGGAGGATGTGTGGCTACAGCCTTCCTTTTTAGACACTACTCTCCATGCCCTGCCAGGGAGGACCAAGAGAAAGCCCTCACTAGAAGAGCCCCTGAGTACAGAAACATTCACAGAAGCCATTGCCACCTATTTTTGTCTGTATTTGGTTGGATTACAACATGGCTCAAATTTCCAGAGCAATGCAACTCCGTTTGAGTTTGTCTCTGCGCACAGTAATCAATCCCCTTTGTGGTTTGGGACAGGAAGTGTTTAAAATGGACAAAGTGGAGCGTCTCTGGCTTTGAAAATCTGACCTTCTCAAATGCATCTGCTGGATGCAGGAAAAAAAGGAAACATGGAAACAAAAAAGATAAATAGGCAGCAGAAATGCAGCCAACGTATGCCTTGTGCATTTCCCCCTGTTGGTATTTTCTCTCGTGCCTGCTGAAAAAGCATTTTTCTTCTGTCAGCATATAAACCAGAGAATAAAGAGGCTGGTGACCTTGGCCAAATAAACCCATTCCACTCTCCTGGAACTCCCTGGATGAAGCAGAAAATCTTTGTCTATCTTAGGGCACAAAGCCCAGATAGCCCTCCTGGGGTGCCCAGCTATTGGGAAAAGGCTTTCCAAGCATGCAGACCCAAGACCTTTGAGTCCCTCAAGAAGGGGAGTCAAACCAATATTTCAGCAGAAGCTGCTGTCCTCAGCTGTCACAGCCACAGTAAAGATTGTATCTCAGTACAAAGGACAAAAAAACAAGAGAAAGGGAAAAGGGTGTTTCAAGGCAAGGGAAGGTCTTAAAGAAGAAGTTGCTTCTAAGGTCACCCTGAAGTGAAAGGTACCAACTTGCAGAACTGAGACTTCTTGGTCTTCTGCCATCGAAGGCTGAAAACAGCTTGTTTTCTCTGAATTCAAATGCTAAGTAGACTCAGACCTGCTTTTCAGTACTTGCACAAGAAGACACCATAAGCATAACTGAGGAAGTCGGAGTCAGGAGTTCAACTCCAGAAAACGCTGAGCTGAAAAAAAAACCACGCCCCAAAACAACAACAACAACATCTCAGCAGCTTTGGGCTGGCAGAGGGGAAAGGACGAGAACTTTGCCATGCTGACTCACCGGGGACAGACTGCATGTCGTTGACTTTGCTCTCTGTTTTCAGGGATTTCCCTTCTACCAGTGAAGGAGCAGCTGGGCATTAGCAAAAAGGAGAAACTGATGTTGTGGTCACATGTCGGTGGCAAAGACAGGCTTGACAATGAGCTATTTTCTTCTTGCATTAGACAGGGAGCTTCAGTCACAGAGAGAAAACAATATCATCTGAAAAACTCTCTGTTTCCTTGGCTGACAGAGGCTATCAAAGGTCAGGCTGGCTGGGATATGTCTGGACAGAATTATTGGCAACTCCAAAATTCCAGAGCAAGTGTTTCTAGATCGTGGTGACCACAAGGTGGTGGAGAATGAAAAAGGATATGGATTTATTATAACCTTTGTGTGACATAGAGTCTTGCCATACACTACTAAATTCCCAGAGGTTTTCAAGTTGAATGGAGTGGATTCTTATGCCTCAGGGCAGAAGCAAAGCTCTGCAGGCTGGTATCAGTCAGCAGGGATGCAAGAAATCATGAGGATCTTTCTAGTTCAGGGATGAGAAAAGTTATTTCAGGAGACAGGCTGACTGTGTATGCTCCTGGAAAAACTTACATGAGCATCCTTGAGCACATAAGGAACGAAAGCTGCTCTTCACTGTCTTGCCCCTCCATAGGGTCAAGAAACCAAGTGGCCCCCAACGTAGTTTCACTGGGTTATTCTTCACCTTAAGGATGGGTATGAAGTGGCGCCTACTCAGGGAACCTGTCCATGGACATGTCATCAGAATTGTGCATTAGCCAAACCATCTTCCCTCATAAAACTGCTTCATTGATGAGTTATCATTAGTGGCATTTGTTTAGGCCTCTTTATGTTTCTGCGAAGATGCTCAGACAAACAGGGTTTAGTGTTCCTGGTAGGAGGCAAATTCCCCCTCCCTCCCTGGCAACTTTTGGAGGACTGAATACATCTGAGTGGTTCATGACACATTTGCCCAGGCTCCAGGGCTGAAGTGTTCGGCAGCCTCTTGAACTTGCTCCTTCACCAAGAGGGCACATGGGATGTGTTGGGATCGGGAGGAGCTCTCACATGCTCCAATCCCTCCAGGCTCCATGAAAGCAGCGCTGCATTCAGAGCCAGTTTGTGGGAAACCCTGTCAAAAGGCAGACAACAAAGAGCACCACAGGCTGTTTCCAGTGATGGATTGGAAGAGCTGAGTTCTCAAGAGAAGTGGGTGGACTTCACAGCCTGGGAGATAATCGGGTGGCTGGAAATATCGAGTAAAGAAATCTTTTGGAGCAGATCTCAGCAGTAAAGCTCTATGGCTCCATAGTGATCTCAGGTGGGGTCTTCAACTGGTGTTCATGGTCAAGCCTAAGATGCCCAATGACATAATGCAGTCCAGTCTCATTACCCCAGGGGAGAGACCGTGAGTGTCTTGATATCTCGGACACGGATGCATGAATGGCTCAGTCTGATGAAGTTGATGGACAGTTAGTAGATCCACTTTCCTGGAGAGTCCCGGCCCATGCCTGGGGGCAGAGAAGATCGGTGATGTGTCACCTCCTGCTGTTCATGCTCCTGGGGTTCGGCTGGGACCCTATGGACGTGTGTGCTCGTGCCCCCATCTAGTGGCTGTCCCCAAGGCTGCAGCACGTCCCCTCTTCTTCCTCAGGTGTTATTCAGCTCCATGAGGAGCACTTTGACATTACTGTTGATGTTTTTGGGGTACTCCCTGCCTTGAGACTGTGTCTATTTGCAACTAGGCTTTGTGGCACGTTCCCTCATGGGAAATCACTCATGCACAAAATTCCTGGGAGGCAAAGAATCAAATTCTGGTAACAGCTGTGGAAGTGCATCAGGACTGTGTCTCTTACTTCTTTCAGGTTCCCAACACAAGATCTAGCACTGCATGGTGTCTCCTTACATGGAATCCATCACCTCAGCTGCAGAGAGAGGAAAGAATATTCTGGTGTTGATAAATCAGTTTTTCCCTCCCCCTCATGCTCATGCCTTGGTTTTGTGCAAGTAAAATTCATTTTGAGATGTGGTTGACTAAAAAAACCAAAAAGCAATAGAATCATAGGATGGTTTGGGTTGTAAGGGACCTTAAAGACTGTCTCATTCCAACCCTTCTGCCACAACCAGGTTGCTCCAAACCCCATCTAGCCTGGCCTTGAACACTTCCAGGGATGGGGCAGCCACAGTTTGATTGGGCAACATATTCTAGTGCATCACCACCATCACAGTAAAGAATTTCTTCCTAATATCTAATCTAAGTTTCTTTTAATTTAAATTGTTTCCCTCTGTCATATCTCTGTGTAAGAAGACCCTTTCCCTCTTTTTTATAAACCCCCTTAAAGTCCTCTAAAACCACCAGCAGCAACGATGAACACTGGGTTCAGATGTTAGCTGCTTCCTCAGGCATGGGATGAGCTCTCAGACGGTGTCTGAAGTGAAAGTGGAAGCTGTGTGTAAACATTTGGCTGCTTTGTCAAAGGATGGGAAACAGGATGATGTGATTTTAGTGCTGAATGTAACTGGAATCTCCCAGTGAGCCTGAGACACTCCAGCAGTCATCTGCCTTTTACACAAGCTCCATCACATATCAGCTCCAATGGTGACATGAAGGGCTCTCTATTTTCTGTAGGTATCTTTACAGCTCATGTTACAACATCCTCTCAACTCTTTACAACTTTTATTGTATCTCTCCCAACTCTTTGGGCAGGTAGTCAGCGTTATTTCTGTTCAGCTGGAAAAACTGAAGTGCACTGAGAGATGTATTGAGAGATCCCAGCGGAAATAACCCACAAAGACAGTAGGGAATTGAACTAAGATCTTTGCTTACCACAGAGCTGTCTTGTCTTAAATAAGTACTAAAGAAAAGCCATAGTACTCCTATAGCAAGAGCAAGTTCCTAAAGATCTTGGAATTGCGAATAGATGTCCTTTAGGTACATCCCTAGGGCTTTCTGGTTGCTTTTGCACAGTGTGCCTTGGCTGCCCTGGCAGGCATACAATGATTTTTGACAGAAAACCAATTATATTTTAGCTATGCCTGCTTGAGTTAGCAAGTGTAATTCCTTGTGAACAAAGACACATGGGTATGGAACTGACAGCTTTGGCAGTCAAATATGGTTGCACAGCCAAAGATCAGGAGCTGGACATGGGGTTGGTGTTGCCCCTGAATTTTGGTCTAACAGCTGTGATAAAGAAAGGTTTCATTGGTGATCATCTGTGTATTCCCAAAACACCGCTTTTGGCTTCCTCATATATTCCTTCTGGCTGGTTTGAAGAAGCCTTCTGGGCTCTGCAGGAGTTTCTCCAATAGCTCCTCTTCTTTCTCTGTGTAGAAGTTGGTGGAATTACAAAGGTCAAGGTCAGGCTGGATGGAACCCTGGAAAACCTGATCTAGTGGGTGGTATCTTCTCCTATGGCAGGGGGTTGGAACTAGATGATCCTTGAAGTCTCTTCCAGCCCTAACTATTCTATGATTCTGTGATTTTCTGTGTTGAGATTGCTCCATGCCTAGCACACATCACTACATTGTACAGGAGTAGTCAAGGTATGGAGGGCCAAAGGGCTGAGTACCCCATCCTTTCTCCATTAATAACAGGGATGGAGATCCAGTGATCAGTCACTCCCTATTCACCTCTTTCTGGCTACTCACGATCTTTTAGGCATTTTATTCCACTTGCAGCCCCCCATTTCTAGCTGAAATGCTTAATTTCTTGACGTGCAGGGTCAGATCCATGTCTCATCCCTGCTGTTGTGCTTCCCTGTGTCTCTTCCAGTTTTCCTTAGCCTTTATGGAGAACAGAAATTGTGCTTCGTATTCCACTTGTGGGGAAGGGCCTGGATGTCTGTGGTACCCTGACCTTTCTGGTTACATACTGACTTTTTTTCCCATTCTTCCAGTGTCCGTCTTCTCTACCCACCTGAGTGTCCCCAGACTGATCCCTCATCTCCCCAGGATCTCACATGGCAAAATGGAGAGTTGAGTAGCTTCTAGTATACAACCTTCTCAGGCCCTTTTCTCCCTGAAAGAACAGCAACACTGGCTAAAGTCTTCCAGAATTAAGTCATCCATCCAACACCTTCCTGGAAGCGCAGCAGGGAGCAAGATGATCCTATGAATCGGTTTCACTGTCCTCTCAGCCAAAGGTCACTGACTGGGGAGCTGTCTTGGCAAAAAATGTCCAGTTCAAGGACTAATAAACAAGCCCTCTTGGATGCAATATGGTTTACAGTTGAGCTGGAAGAGGAAGAAAGTTTTCTTTCCAAGTCCTGCAGCGATCTAAGATTTGGTAAACCCACTCTTTTCCTTTCCTCTTCTTTCCTCACCTCCCAAGGGTGCAGCTCCAGTATTTATGAATGCAAATGCTTCTGGGGTCAAAAGCAGGTCAAAAAATGCTGTGCAAGCAGGATAACATGTCCTCTGTTCCACCCAGGCATATACTGCAACACAAAAAAATGCTGCCTGTGCCCCTTAAGTGCTTTGTTGCCAACCTCCCTCCCACTCTTACTTGTGCCCTATCCTGTCCTGCCCTGTGCAGTTTGGCTCTCTGAATTCATGGAGGCTGAAATGGTCAATATCAGCCTGATCTGCTGAGCAGCCCTAGGTCTGTTTCTAAAAATGGATGGGGTTATACAAATTTTTTTGAGAGGGTGGGAAGTAAAGGACAGAAAATCACCATCAAAAGCTGAGGCTGTGTTTATCAGCTGCGGGTCACTGCCAAGGTAGGGAGGTTTCTTAGGAAATACACAAACTGCAGCCCTCTGTGGCAACATGCACTTAGTGCCAATGGCTTTTGGAAGAGAAAACCTGACCCTCAGCTTCCCAAGGCACAGTACCTTGTGCAGGCTATGGGCCAGGCTGAGTTCTTGCTTTGTCTCCTCATTCACCTGCCTAAGAACCTCTTGAAGTCACTGGCAATCATTTTGACCCTTATTCCTTGCCTTTGCCAGCAGTGTATAGAGGAGCAAGGCCTGCTCCTTGGCAGAGAGCAGCCTGAGCATCTCCTTTCCATCCCTCTTGGTATCCACAGCAGTCCCAGTGATTAAATCAGGTTCCTGTGCTGTGTGAATGGTGCTGTGAACTTCAGAAGACATTCTGGTTTGGCTTTTATTGAGGCAGGGACTCAGGGAAAGCCCTCCAGATCTGTGCCAGCATCCCTGCCTCCACAGCACAGCCCAGGAGCAGCCCTGCATTGCTCCGTATCTCTGCCTGCCTGGGGGACATTGGGATCTTATTAACTAATTGGTCCTCATGACAGTCCTGTGCTGCATCTGTTCCAGGCCAGGGGGAGGGGAAAACTTATTTCCATCATTGCCTGGGGAGTCGATGGGGAGCGCAGCTCCACCCTGCCCAGCTGGCAGGAGTCCAGCCCTCCCCTGTCTGCCCGTGGTGCCTTCAGAGATCCCCTGGTGCTCCTAACAAGGTCCTTTATGAACGCTCCTTATGCTCAGGTCCCTGCACAGGAAACACAAGCAGACTCTGAGCATGATCACAGTATGTTTATACATTAGTTATTCTTTTAACCTTGGTCACCAGCATCCTCCTGATGTGTAAGACCTGATCCTATTTATACACTGGCTGCCATGCTAAGCGGCATTGTGCTGACCCAGCTGCCCTCCTTACTGCAGAGAGTGATGAGATAATCTAAGTTATCATCTTGCTTCCTGCTTGTGAGACTAAGAAAAATATTTAAACACTGACAGCTTGAAGGGCAGGGTAGCTGTCACCCTCATCGATGCTTTATGAACCAGCTTGTAGGTAACCCACAAAATCCAAATGCAGCTTGTAGGTAACCCTAGAAAAGCAAATCATCCTTCCTTCACTGTTCATTTTCTGCTGAGCAATAGCTGACACAGGTCACTTTGTTCTGTGAAGGGAGGAGGCTGCATTCAGTGGAGAAGAGAGATGACTCCTGAGATTGTAAAGTCACCTCTGGACCAAATTCAACTCTTGATGTCACTGGAAAAGCATTTCCAGCCTGGGCTGCACATGACAATGCCCTGCACTAAAGTGATCCATGTGTAAATGAGCCTGGAACTGCACTGGTTGCTTAGAAAATGGTGATAGGGAAGTAATATGGAAAACCGTGTGGAATTGATTGGAATAATCTTTTTTAAAGGTAAGGCTAGCAGGGGAAAGTCATCTTCCAAAACAAGTAGGTGCTCCTGTTACATTTGCTACATTCATCTTTCTTCCTTCTCCATCAAAGCATTGACCCATCCTGTGCATTAGAGAAGAAAGATATTTTTGGGGAGAAGAAGCTGAAGACCCAGTCCTGGTGTGTGAGGAGGCCAAATTGCAGTTCCCCAAGCATTAATCATCTGTCAGCTTCCAACACTTTACCATCACAGCTTGAAAGTTCACTTATCTGATGGAAAACAGTCACAACATAATCCACAGTTGTGCTGGCACAGATTAACTTAACTAAGAGCACTCATGGCCTTTACAAAGAAAAGGACAACCAAATGCAATTCAGTGGATGTATTTCTACTAAAACCCATGTGCCTGCAACTGTCTGGGTTAGAACACACACAGGCTGATTGCAATTCCCCTCCAAATGAGGTCATTTGAAATGCTACAACAAACATTTCTAATGCTGCTGCATCATGCTGGGCTGTCAGACAGATCCCAGGGCTTTAATGCAGTGCTATATATATATATATTTATACAGTTGTCTGCACTTATTCAATTAGGAAATGCAAATGCTAGTCAGGGACAAAGCAGAAAATGCCAACGAAGGCAGATCATGCCTCTGTTCACATGGAGGCCCCCACTGCTGATGAGATACAGCTGCATCAGCGGTTTCTTTCTGGGCTATATCTGGCTCTGTTAAGTCCTATTGATTAACAGTAAATTTTCTGCAGTGATGCCATTTTCCAGGGGAGGCAAAGGGGTAAGGGTGGAGGGTTGGGGATGTGTCTAAGCTGCCAGCTCTGTGAGGAGGTGTAATCATAGAATCATGGAATCACACAATAATTAAGATTGGAAAAGACCTCTAAGATGATTGAGTCCAACCATCAACCCAACACTGCCAGGTCCACCACTAAATCATGTTCCCAGATGCCACATCTACATGTCTTTTAAATCCTTCCAGGGATGGTTACTCCACCACTTCCCTGGGAAACCTGTTCCAGTGCTTGACAACCCTTCTGGTGAAGAAATTTTCTCTATTATCTAATATAAGTCCCCACCCACCTCTGGCACATCTCAAAGCCATTTCCTCTTGACTTATCACTTGTTACTTGGGAGAAAAGACTGATCTGCACCTGTCTACAATATCCTTTCATGTATTTGTGCAGAGACATAAGGTCCCTCCTGAGCCTCATTTTCTCCAGACTAAACAACCCCAGTTCCCTCAGCAGCTCCTCATAAGACTTGTGCTCCAGACCCTCAAGGCTTGAGACACCATTGCCTGAACTGGAAAAGCTTAATGGTCTCAGAAGGAGATTGGGAAAGGTTGGGAAAGGCTGGCTGGGGATAGGACAACATAGAGGTGACTGTCTCTCTTTGGTCTGGTTCAAAATTTTGGAGTGCTGTAGCTGTGGGAGGACAGAGGCATGAAGGGCTTAAAGGTGATGCATGTAGTGTCCTTTCCAAAGCAGAGAGTGAATGTGTAGGATGGAGATGCAAGAAACAGCCTGGATGAAACATCCTTCAGAGCAGCTGACCTTGATCATAGAATCATAGAATGGTTTGGCCATGTTCAGGGACCAGCGGACCAGGTTGTTCCCTGTCTTCTCTCAGCTGGATGTGTGCAGTCACCTGCAGCATGCAGTGGTAGGAAATGTCCAAGATTTGGATAGGGAGTGGCTCATATTTTTGCTGTTTGCTGTGGAAATGGGAAAGAAAGGATGAACTCAATTACAACAGCTTGTCAGGACATCCAGACATCATCACACATCATGCCCCTGTCCACAGCATGTTGTGTCTGTCCCAATCTGTACTGGAGGCATCACTCTCCCAGCAATGGCAGTGTCCTCTGGTGTAGGCAGATCCTCCAGGCACAGTGCCCAGATGTGCAACAGACTTGGTAGACAACATGAAGGCTGATATGAGACAACCCGATGAACCTTTAGGACATATCCAGTGCTCCCATTGACCGCAGTTTTTTCCCAGAAAACTGCTCTCATGCCATTAGGAGCCAGAGGGGCCAAGAGATGGGACCACTGGCAAGGCAGACTATGGAAGGGGGCTTGGGACTAGGTGACTTTAAGGTCTGTTCCAACCTAAAACATTGCGTGATTCTATGAATTTCACTATAGGAAAAAAAAAACGGCCAACAAAACCCCAAGAAACCAACATGGGAACAACTTGAGAGTTCACCTGAGTCTGATTTCATTCTGAAAAAAAAAAAACCAATTGCCTATCACTATCCTCATTTGGATCTGAAGTAGGATCTGGGGTGAGACTTTCAAATTAAAAATATAATCCCTCTGTCCCTTGATCTTGAAGGTCTCACAGATGTAGAATGCTCACGTTCTCCTGAATGGCACAGTTCAAAGTGGAAACACTAAATACTCATGATTCTACTTTCTCAGGGTCATGTCTTCACAGGATTTGCAATAAATGTCACTGACTATATAGAAAAGTGCTTCTTCTACCACAGTGAAAGAGAATGATGTTTCACCCAGAAATCCAGTGTAGACATGTGCTTAGTGAGAAGGCTCAAATTAAGATTCAACCCTGGATGATTTTCCAGCCAGCCTGAGTTTGGGTTTTTTGTTTTTTGGTTTTTGGGTTTTTTTTTTTACTTATTTTTCTTGTCACATGTTTAAACTCTGAAGTTAATGTTTGCTTCTCCGATCTCAGTGTTATGCTCTTGAAATAGTCAAATTCTGAAGTCTACATCTGTACTAAATCCCTGGTGAGTTGTACATTGAAGCGGTGGTTCTGGGGTAATATTTGGTACCCAACAGAAGATTAGGAGAAGAGACATTCTGCCAGAACTAAAGTTTATCGGAATTGCTACGATACAGATTTAGAACAGAATGAAACTCAGAAGATTTTCTTAGCTTTAGCTTTGGCAAACCTTGCTGTTTTGAGCTGCCTCCTATTCCCCAAAGAACTCTGAAAGTAAAAGAGAAAATTGTTTCCAAATAAGAATAATTATAGCTTGCACAACACAGTCTTGCATTCAGTTACAAAGTCAAAGAAATCAGTCAGGGCATCTCACTTGTACAAACAATGTGTTCAGTTGCAAGGAGGAATGTTTCATGATACCCCCAATCTCAAAAATATCCAGCTACACTTTGTTCTAGGTTTTAAAGTTCGAAAGTTTAAAAAACCTAAACAATCCTCATACTTCCCCCCCCCCTGCCCCCACCTCTTGCTAAAGACCTGCCTTGAGAGTGGATTCCTGAAGATTTGTGTTGAGAAAATACAGGTAAAAATATCAGTTTTGCTCTTGAATCTATCTGTACTTGCTCCCAGGTGTTTAATAAGTGAATAATTTTGGAATTTTATGCACTTGTTTCTTTCTGCTATTTGTTTATTTACTTCTTTTTAGGCTGTGGCATGGAGGTCTGTGCCTCAAGCTTTTTTTCTCTCTAGCTAGCGTGTAGGGGGACAGGGATCTCTGACTGCAATATTCCCAATAAACAAATAATAAACAGTTCAGTAGTGGTTAGTTCTTTGGGGCAGGACACTATAATAAAGCTCATCCTAAATAACTGTCTAGGCATGTGTTGGGAATAGGCTCTAACATGATAATTCTGGGGAATTTTCTTTCTGAAAGCAAAGGCTTGTGGAGCAATGCCCTTCTACTCTAAAGTGTGTCTGTCAGCACCCTGGGACACAGCATGGCCATGGCAATTATTGAAAAGATGGAATAGGTTTGCAGTAGTGCCAGCAAATTCCATCCCGTTGAGAAGGAAGGGAGGCAGCCTTGGTAGGAGCTGGATCAGATAAACACAAAGGCTACTCTTCAATAGCTGATGCCTGTGGGCTGGTGCTCTTTTACTCCACCACTTGCACACATTGAAACTCAGCTGCCTGCAAAGCTTTTTCTAGTGAAGGAGATCACAGAGGTCCTTGGCTGAAGTTTTGCAGGCCAGGACCCCAGTGTAGAGTGTGCAGTTAGGGATGAATTGCATTGCAGGTCCTTTTCCTTTGGATATGGACTGGAGTTGGACCAAGGGTTGGACTTGATGATCTTGGAGGTCTTTTCCAATCCAATCGATTCTATGATTCTACGATTCTATATAAGGTGTGGTGTGATGTGACAGCAGATCTGATAGCAGTTTCTATGGTTATCCCCAATCTGGGATACCTGGGGCACCTGCCTTGCTCTCATTGCCTGTTTAGAAACCAAGTGACCATTTCCAAGTAACAGAATGTTCCGTGGGAAAACCATAGCTGTGCTCTCAGGCACAAGGTGTCACTCTTGGGGCTGTCCTGAGCAGGGCCAGGAGATGGGCTCAATGATCTCTGTGGGTCCCTTCCAACTCAGGATATTCTAGGATTCTATGTAGTTTCAACTCTCCAGAGATCATCTCCACTTATTTCCAAGTGAGAGAATATTAAGATACTTTCTTAGGTGCTGCCATTTCAAGGAAGGAGAAACACTGGGACTTGCATAGTCATGTTGGAATGGTAACACAACCTTCCAAAAAGATAATCCAAACTGGTTTAAAAACAGTTTCTATTTTTGCAGTGCTGATGAACTCACCTGTTGTGTCAATATAACAAGAACTGAGTGATCTGAAAATGCCAGGGCCAATTGCAGGGCAGGGGAAATTTCCATTTGCCTTTTTTGCTTCCTTTCCATGGAGGTCAGAGACCACAGGGGTATTCCATGTTATCCATTCCACATCGGAGATCCAGCATAGGGATCAGATTCATCTTACTGATACAGACACCCAGTGCAGGTGTTTGGACAGAGGTGTCTCCGTGTGATTTGAGAGCCCAGAGGAGATCAGTTGAAATAGCTAACAGCATCTGGGCAAAGATCCAGCTGGTCATATGTAGGTGATTGATATAGAGTGAGTTATGTCACTGCCCAGGCTATTGATCAAGCTGATGTTCGATTCGGTTTTCCAAATGCAGATGTGTAGCAGATAAATTGTGTGCTGGAAGTGTTGGCTTCATTGCCTCAGAGGGAACCTAAGCTTGGTGTTTTGAATGCAGAAGACATCTATGAGTGGCTAGTTTGATGAGCTTCATCACAGTGAGAAGGGTGACAGGTCAGTTGCTGTGGAGCAAAGAATCTCTACTACATTACTTTGACAAATATACAGAAAGACAGACAGGTGCCTGTCCCACTCTTCAGATTATGATGGCAAGAGATTCATTATCATTCTTCTACTTAAATAATCAGGGATAAATACCTCCATTTTTTCCCGTTCCCTCTTCCTCTAAATTGAAGGAGAAAAATGGGTTTTGAACATCCCCAAACCACTAAAGATGGGGTTGAATGGCTGAGCTCACTTGGTCTGTTCAGCCTGGAGAAGAGAAGGCTGAGAGGAGACCTTGTTGCAGTCTAAAACTTCCGCATGAGCGGCAGTGGAGGGTCAGCACAGATCCCTGCTCTCTGGTGACCAGTGACAGGACCCACAAGAATGGCCTGGAATTGTGTCAGGGGAGGTTTAGATTGGATATTAGAAAAAGGTTCTTCCCCCAGAGGGTGGTTGGGCACTGAACAGGCTCCCCAGGGCAGTGGGCACAGCACCAAGGCTGTCAGAGCCCAAGGAGTGTTTGGGTGATCCTCTCAGTCACATGGTGTGACTCTTGGGGATGGTCCTTTGTAGAGCCAAGGGTTGTATCCAATGATCCTTGTGGGTTCCGTCCACCTCAGGATATTCTATGATTCTGTGATCCCCGGGGATTATTTTCAAGAGACAAAGCAAGTATGAGCAGGAAACTCTTCCCTGTCAGTGTTCCATTTTCAATAAGCTTTATGCATTCCTGTGGTTTGTGTTTATTTCCAGCCAAATAGGTTAAGGCACTGACCTGGTCCAATACAAGCAAGACCTGTGTCCTGTAGACACATGTGACAAATGTGCAGTACCTTCATGATTTATTTGGTCACCACCAACACACCTTTGCTTCCTGCTGTGACCTGGGGCTCCCGTGTGTCCTGTGTTCAGTGTGACACCAAGAATGTGAAACCATGGCCTGGGCAACTGGAAAACCAGGACTGTGGGGCATACAGCCCATCCCCACGGAATCAACACAGCCAAGGATTCTTCCCAGTCCTTCTCATCAACATCTTCAACTCTCCACAGTCCTTCCCAGGCAGTCAGATCTCTGTGGGCACAAGCTGGATACTTGGGAAAACTCAAAAGGGAGAAAGGCTTCTTGGAAGGGAGCCCCTTGCTGGCCCACAACCATATTTTTGGCTCTTGTGTTTACAACCTGTGTTAGAACTGAAGGTAAAGAAACAGTGTGAACCGCAAAGAAATCCCTTGTGACAGAGACCACCTAAGGGCGGAAGAAAGTCTTTGCTACAGCCAGAAGTGCCAATAATGTGGGACAAGCCCATGTCAATCAAGTTCCATTAATATTTCTCGTAAGGGAAGCATTTTACACTGAAAGTTTCCTTAATTGTTGTGCACTCTGTGTTCAGAGCCAAACACAGGGATTTATTTTGCTTTGGGGCCATGGCTCAGCTTGAGAATAAATTGCCTTTGGGTGGACACAGGAAGGGAGCAGGGTACATCGTGTCCTCCTGAGCTACCCCTCACCTTCCAGCCCAGGCTCAGGCAAGAACAATAAACAAAATCACGCCACTCCTGCCTGAATCCCCATGGCACGTGTTGCTGTCACGCGGCTCCTACCTGAGACAGAAGAGCTTTAGTGAGTTACAATAGTTTTACTCAGTGCCTTCCCTCTGCCCTGCACCACATGATCTTATCTAAGCTTGAGAACCACAACTGAAAGTTTTTCCTTGCAGAGGGGAAAACATCAGAGATGTTATGAAATGTATTCCTGGCTCTTGCCTCATTCTGTGGTGGGTGGAATGATTTAAAAACGCAATCGCTCTCCCTCTCCTACCTGGCTCCTCTCTTCCCCAGGATCCTAAACCTCGCTGGAGGGCATTGAAAAGTCTCCCAGCTGGAAATGCCTGAGTGTTTTGCAGACTTGTGGCTCCTTCAAAATTGTCTCCATGCTTGGGCCCTGACCCTACTCATCTGTCAACAGGGCAAAGTACATGTCTGTGAGCTTTTCCCAGGAGTACACTGAAACTCACTTCCCTCTGCCTGGTCCCAACATGTTTCAGGTCAGATTAAAAATTACAGAAGGCTGATGCTGCCTTTTTAATGCATAGATGTGGGTTGATTACCAGGGAGTGGTCACTTCTCTTCTGCTTTCTTGGCAGGGGTAAGGAAAGAGAGGGAGGAATACGCTGGAGAGGAGCAATTCACTCTATGAGAGTCTCTGTCCACAAATCAGAAGTATCTCAGGAATGCAAGGTGAAGCAGACACCATGGCAAGTTGCAGTTATTGTCCCAGGAAATCTAACTTTTCCTGGAATTTATGAGGCCAGGGACACTGATACATTCATGGGAACTGCCTCATTTTTGAATCATGTCAAAATCTCAGATGTTTCCAACTCCATCCCTAGTTTTCAACTGTTGGGGTGATGGACAGCTGAGGTGAGTCCTTCCACCCCAGTAGTTTTGGGATGCTATAGACTATTGAAACTGAACTTGGCAGAAAGAAAAAGGCTGCAAAAGTACTAATTCCAAGGAGTTTAATGTCAGTAGGTAGCTTGAATGAAGAGAGAGAACATAATAATTCCCCCATTGAGGAAAGGTCTGTGAAGTGAACTCCTTCCTTACAAGGCACCAAAGAATTTAAATTAAAATCCAAGGTAGAGGGAAAGCCCCACTAGTTGCTCACAGGCATTGGAAGTCCAACCATGAGATTCCAAACAACAAATCCAGGCAGGTTCTGCCATCCAGGAACAGCTTGTTTGGCTTCATTAGAATAAAATGGATTTAGAAATAATAAATAAACTTTCCCTCCTACTCCACCCACCCTAGGATCTGCTAGAGGCTGAGGTGGTTTTACATTTTCATAGGTGCCTTTCACAATAACCCGAAGGCTCTGGGCTGACGGTGCTCAGTCTTGTGAAAACGTTGCCAAGGTTTTTGTGATGATAAACATGGTATTATTAAAATGGCTTTCTGTGAATTGCCTACCCATAAATAATAAGAAGGTGCTGTGCTTACATAATGATTCAATTTTAGACCATTTCAAGGAAATAAGACTCAAAATTATGGCTTCTGTCAGTGTGAGGGCAAGAAGAAGTTTTTCTGTTCTTCCTTGAGAGAGAATACATGAAAACCCAGGAATACCAGGTCTGGAAGGGTATGATGAAGGAATTTATGCCATCCTGCAGATGAAACACGTTCACATTCCAAAGTAGTTTGTAACCCATATAAACTAAAAATATCTCCAGGACTTCACCAGTTGCATGGGAAAAG
This sequence comes from Sakesphorus luctuosus, assembly GCA_013396695.1. Lineage (NCBI taxonomy): Eukaryota > Metazoa > Chordata > Aves > Passeriformes > Thamnophilidae > Sakesphorus > Sakesphorus luctuosus. Next base: position 1,014,809 of record VWZD01002257.1, on the reverse strand, counting down.
AAAATAAGAAAAGAGCTCCAAAGTGTCCATGGCAGTAGAAGGATAGTCTTCCAGATCTGGAAGTTGTAAATGTTTGGTAAATGAAGCCCTTGCAGAAGGAAGTAATTCTCCCAGTCCTAGAAGTTTAGTCATTCTTTCTACCCCTGCTTATTCAGCTGTTTTGTCTACCCAGTTCCCTTCTGGATGAAGTTGCAGGAGAAGTGACCTGCACAACCACCGAACCGCTTCCCTGGGCTGTTCTGTGTGGAAAAGGACATTATTGAGGCTGTAGCTCCATCTACTGCCATAAAGAGGAATGTCAGTCCTCCGCCTGCATCTGTGTTGCGCCCTTCTGCTGGTGCATTAAACAAAGTGAACTCGGCATAGAAATGACTCACTCTCCTTTTTAACTTAAAAAAAAAAAAAGGAAAGAAAAAAAAAGAAAAAGAAGAAAGAAAGCAAAACAAAATACCACCCTAAACTAAACACAAAATCCCCCAAACCAATAAAGACCCAATTATCGTTTCTGGGCATACAAAATTTCACTGAAAACAGTCCCAGGAAAGTGGAAAACAACAATATACAAATATTTTTTTTGGTGCCCAAATTCCCAATTCACCCCAGAAAGGTCATTTTACCTGCCATAATTATCCAAGCTCTGGAAAATCTGCCCCCAAACACTGTAGCTTAACCTTACTTCAGATGGCCTTGGTCAGTGGGATGAGGTTTTTTTCAGTAGATTAGTTTTCTCCTGGTTTCTGTCACTGAAAGTGTAAAATACTGCTTTGGTTCTCCTTGTGGTCAATATGGAGAAGGCAACAATTCCAGAGGGCAGCTCGTTCTCCTCTTGGATACCTGGCTGAGGATTTCATGGATGTCCCTCTCTCTGAATAGCCGCAATGGGTGGAAACTGCAGCAAGAGATATCCAGAGATGGAAAAAAGGTCTTTTCATTTTAACTGTGAGAGTGGAAACAATTTACACAATGCCATTGGAAAGAAAATATGGATTGGGTCTCTTCCCCTTAAATACACAGTTTATTGGATCTGAGTGTGAGGATAGAGCTCTTGGCTGAGCCAAGCAGAGCCATGAGTACCTGGAGAAGGGCAAAAGCCATAGGCAGTGGGTTGTGAGCATTCTGGAAATAGATTGTCACAGCATTACACTTGCCAAGAAAGCCAGATGCAACTCTCAAAGTCCCAGATTGCCAGTGACATGTCCCTGGTAGCATGACATCACCCTACATCTTGGAGCAAGCTCTCTGGAAGTCATCACTGTGGAAGTTATCACTGGAAGTCCTCCAGGAAAGGATCTGCAGACATGGACCTGTTGCAGGACCTGCAAGGTGAAGTTCTTTGACCCTGTTGTTCTGTTTGTTTGGTTTTTTTCTTTATAATTACTTTTTCTAAATCTGAGAATCATTCTATTCTTTATCAAGGATTAATTAATATCAGCAACATCATCACAAAGACAGTGGAAGCAGAGGAGTCTCCAGCAGTCCAGGAGAAAAGTCTTGCTCAAGGATTTAACCCCGGGGGATTTTGCTTCCAATGTTCAAACAGGTTCTTGAATGGTTTAAAACACCTAGCTGATGTTTATTTGCCTGATCCCTCATTTTCCAGCTCTTTTTTCACTACAAAAGGTGTTGCTACATCCTGGTAGTGTTTTCATATCACACCAGGAGCACCTCCTAGGAGATGTAAGGCTTTCAAAAAGGGCTAAATGGGAGTAGGACAAAGGCATATATGATCCAAGTGGGGTTGTAAGAAGTCCTTCTGAGAGTAAAGGCACCTAAAAATATTAAAAACCTGCTGAAAACCAAAACTTTATCCTGCATTCTCTGAAACAGTCAGAAAAAAGGTGACTGGATTTCAGGATCACTGGGACTTCTGAGGGACATGTGCTCTAGTCCCATTTGGATTCAGCAGCAGTCACTGGTAATACTGGTATTGATTTCAACAAAAGCAGGAACCAGTCTCATTTTGCAGAATCCAGGGACAGTGCATTGGTCACCAGAGACAATGACAGCCTTTCTATTGACTTCACTGGGCTCAGGCTACGGCTGTGAAAGCTGGTCTTGTGTTGCACAGAAAGGGAATGGCTTAGGGACTGCATAGCTCCAGGGATTAGTAATAAACAAAGAGCCTTTAACTTCTAGGTCAGTGCTCTGAACTTCTGCCAAGCTTCTGGCCAGTGAATGCTGTTGCCATTTGTGCAGAGGCAGCTGATGAATGAGTTTAGCTGTTCCTGGCATGGTCCTGGACAGAAAATGTCCATATCACTGCAAAGCCAGTCTTCTGTTTTTCCCTTCAAGAATTAAAGGAACTTATGAGACAGATAATTTTGCTGCTGACAGTATTTCCAGGTGTGTGGTACCTGCTGACAGGGAGCAGAGCAGTGCTTGACCTTTGAGGAAAGATGCCTTCACTCATTTGGTTGGCCATAGCTGTGGATGGGACAATGTATTCCTGCTTTGCATCTGGCCCAAAGGTTTCAGCTGGTGATAAAACGGGTTAAATGAGCAGCTGTAAGGACCTGAATTTCAAACAAACCCATTCTGACAATTGTGTCTCCTCCTGGGCAATCCTCACTGCTGTCTGTCCCTACTCCAACAGGTCTTGAACCTGAGCTGTACATAAGCCCTTTCAGGTCCAAGTGAGTCCTGGATGCCTGAGCTGATTCATTTTTCCCTGATAAGACATACTATGAACGTCCATGATTTATCTCTGTTTCATGGGATCATCAGATACTTCTTTTGGGCTTGTAGTCTGCTCATCCTCTTCTCTGGGATGGGTTGGACATTGGGGTAGGACATCATGTACACTTGCAGTATCGAGAGGAATCACAAACAGGATGTTTGCCTGCCAGGGAATTGCTTTTTGGCTAATGAAAGTTCAAGTATGTACTTTTCCCACTTATTTTCCACTGTTTTCAATCCCATTCAGGATTTATACTTGCTGATATCATTTATCTGTGGTACTAGTAGGTCAGCAACGTGCATAGAAAGAGGCACAGCTTGGGACTCAGTGCCTTGGCTGCAATGCCAGGACCTGACCCCAAATGATGTGATATGGGAGACTTTTAAGCGTATTATGATCCCTCCCACCTGTACCTGACAAGCTAACGTGGTACCAGGAGGTAACCCAGAAAAGCAGATGTTCTCTCAACCACCAGAACTTCTCAGACTTTGTGTGATTTGTGGTCCAGCAGCTTTTTTGTTTGGTTTTGTTTACTTTTACCTTTCCAAAAACTGCTTAACAATTTTTAAAAATTATCAGAGCTCAGGAATAGTGAGCTGTGTGCCTCTGCCTGTGAAAGACTTTCCTCACCATGTCCCCACTCATACTGTATTTATTTTAAAAGTACAAGATGTCACAGAAATAGGAACAGAAAGGAGGATGCTTTTTGGACTGGAAAAGCTTTTCCAGGAGGGGCAGGTCTTTTCAAACAAGTGATTGTGAAGACAAATTGGCACAAAGAGTAGGTTGGTTATTACAGAGAATCAAGGTAATTGCAGGAAAGGGTTACTAAATAGAGCCCTAAAGAAAGATGAGGATTTGACCACAGCATTCAGGGCCCACCCACTGAATAGGTGCACATCTGGGCCATACTGCAATTTTCTACTGCTTGGTTTATTCACCTCCAAACACTCAGCTATTAACTTGACATGCTGTCAAATTGCAAGGGAGTCTCAGAGCCTAAAAAATGACAGGCTAAAAATTTACAGGCATTTTCAGGGGAGGATTGCCTTGTAGTAATCTGTGTCTATGCTTTGTAGGAGGGAACCTGGAATGGAGACTTTTAGGAATGGCACCAGATCAGTTTGTGGGGGCTGAGAGGAGAATGGGTTGGTTTAGGTGTGGAAATAGAAATAACAGCTTGTTGGTTTTCCATGTGTCACTGACACCTCCGTGGACTGCAGTTCAGATGCTACCAGGATGGCAACTCAAGACACCTCAATGGAGTTGGACTTTGGTGATCCCTGTGGGTCCCTTCCTGCTCAGGATGTTCAGAATATTCTATGATCCAGTGGCATGGCTCTCTGAGGGGGAAACCTTTTGGGTTTTGATGGAAAAAAAAAAAAACCAAAACCTGAGAAAATGTTACAGTTACATCTGTACAAACCACAACCCCCAGTCCTGCCACAGCAGAGCCCCCATGAACGATCTACTCTGGACTGGGAAGCCAAAAACTTAGAGGTGGGAAACAACTAACTTACTGCTAGTCACTCAGAGTCCAAAAACACAGAGCAGCTCTCTCCCTCCTCATGAAAATTGCATCTGCATTATATTTTATAATGTGTAGAAATGCCTCCATGACAAGGAAAGAAATCTTCCTTTAGCCTCATTTCCCTGGGAAAGAGAATTACACAGTGCTGAGTGTCCCACCAAGGACCATTGAACCAGTTGGCTGGTTCTAATCCCAGTCAGCAGAGAGGGAGATGTCTCCCAGGAACTGGCATGCTCATGGATTTTGCAAGCAAGTGCCTGGGTGGAAAAAAGAGTCTCCAAGGGCTTGTATGAGCCTCTAATGAGGGGAAGACAAAGTCACTAGGCACAAAGAAGCCCCATGCAAGGACAATGGACATAATGTGTGGTTCATAAATGTCATGTGCAGGCACAGAAGGCAGGCAAGGAAGGTTTTTGACTCTATGAGGAACTGGTTTCCTCATTTTCATTAAAATTTGTCAGTCTGGCACATCTTTTTCCAAGTGAGTCTCACATAATCATATGACTTTGGGAGCAGTGAGTTGCCATCTGCTCCATCTCCCTGGCAGACAATGCCTCTTTTCCCCATGTTCTTTTTGATGCTGGCTCAGTGTTGTTCAGTGGCTCAAGCCTCATATACATCAGTGATCAGCTTTTCCTTAGAGAGGGGCAAAGAATCTGCGTTGCATCCACAGTGGACTGAGAAGCCTTTCCCAAACGCTGACTGGGGTGGGAACACTGCAGACACAGCAGATCTGAGTTTGGCTACAGTTTCATCCCAGATAGTGCATTTTTTTGTTGCTAGTTTTTGCTCAGCTTCTGTTGCATTTGCCATCTGGCACTTTCTGTCTGGACTAACAAGTCTTTTCATAGAATCACAGAAACATTTAGATTGGAAAAGGTCTCTAAAGTTATTGAATCCAACCATTAACCCAGCACTGACAAGTCCAACACTAAACCACATCCCAAGGTGCCACATCTGCATGTCTTTTAAATCCTTCCAGGGACCATCCCACCATGGCTTTCAGCTCCTTCTGTTTGTAGCCCATGCTGCAGGCATTGGTGTAGATGCACTTCAGCTGAGTTATTGATCCCACCACCTTTTTGGAGGGAGAAGTCCTAATTCCTGTGTGATCATTTTCAGGTGTTTCCATGGTTTCTAACACATCAATAACTCTTGTTTTGAATACCCTAAGCATTAGAAACATGCAACGCTGTCTGTTAATGGGTGGCAGCACCATCTTGTGTTCACTCCTGGAGAATGGACAGAGGCTTTTTCTTCACTGAACAGGCTAGAGAGTCTCACCCTCTTTGGCAGCTTTCCTGTGAAAAAATGATAACTGTTGGCAAACCTTGGATCAACATAAGACAGAGGCATAAAGTCTAGGCCAGGCTCCATCCCACCCAGGGTCTCCAGGTAGCACTTTTATTTAGTTTAAACATGACAACTGGTTAAAGGTGTGTGCCACTTGTATCCTAGGAGGTCCTCATTCTTATCATATATGCTCTGGCAAGTCACTAAAACCACACTTTAAAATCAGGCATCTGATTATATTCCCCATCCTGTAAAGTTGCTATGCACAGAAACTTTGCTTTATCTAGTTTGATGGGCTATATCTGGACTTGATTATCATGTTATTAAATCCAAGTAGAAATTCCCTCCCAGGAACAGCTCTTGAAACTATTAAAGACAGTTTCAGCCTGTTTTAAAAGAGAATTTGTACAAAAAATTACCCCAGGACATCGATGTAGTGCAATGAGGTTAATTAATTACTCCTATTATTTCACATTTGCATATGTCTCTTCCTGCAAGTTTGTAATTCTCCATATCTCCTGCCTCCAGATTTCCCATAGGCAGGATCAAGTCTCACTCATTTGTGGAGCAGCAACAAGAGACATCAACACTGATGTATCAAATCACATCGGAAGCATCTCTGTATGATGATGGAGGGGTGACAGAGAAAGGAAGGGACTGAGATTTATGCAGGAAAACAGGAGTGTTTCTCCTCAGGGTGTGAGATTTCACCTCCCTGGTCAAAATTCTCAGTATCTCTGATGTGTTTTGGTCAGCAGGCTGTCAGAGAAAAGGACCTAGGAAAGAGAAGGTAATGGTAGACAAGAAGTTCACCTTAATCACAGAGAAAGAGTGAAGAATTTTCTGTGTGCTTGGAAAATGTCTGCAGGAGAGGGGATATGCAAAGCTCTTTTGAGTACATCCATGTAACACACAATGTGCTGATGTGAAGCAATGAGGTCATGGCACAGCTCTACACCAGCTGGTGGGTCCTGAGCCTTTAAAAACTCCTGCTCAAAGGCACCTTCCCAGGCTTAGTGCTAGGACTCTGTTTCCACATCCATGGCCTCACAGACCAGTGTCTTCTGCACTGGAAATGTCAAGTATGTACCACCTGGCTGGAAAAGTTGGCCACTGCCATGTTCAGTCTTGCCCAGTCAAACTATTTGCACAAAAAAGGTGTTCCAAGCAGTATTTGTACTTGTCCTCCTATGTAATTTCTGCCATGCTGCCACCTCAGTGCCTGTTTTCTGATCTAGGTCTGCACTAGACCTTTGTGAGAGAAACCAGGTGACATTTGGCCAGATTTGAAGCAGTAACAGATTTGCTGCTGGTTGCAAAATACGTGTGTGTCATAACAGTTGGTTGTGGAAAGTGTGAGATTAGAGATCACGGGTTTGGAATAGGGATGAGTTTGGCCATAATTTATTCCTTAATGTCATCTGCTTTGAGGTATGACTAGGAACTCACACTGTGGAACAGGTTTCCCTGGACATACCTACACCAGTATAGATACACACTCCGTATATAACTATGTAGATAAAACTGGCCAAGTGTGCTGGAACATTATTGGCCACTGCCAATGTTTGTGAAATCTTAAAACATTCCCTGGCACAAATTTGGCTTATTTCTACTGAGTTACACCCAAACCATTCCCACATTTGGCAATCAGTCTAATCCAGGGACCATTCCCAGCTGGAAGTTTGCTCAGAATGTTGCTTTGGCAGCTGCCAGGTCAGTACCACAGAGTCAAGCCATGATATACAGGGTGGCCCCAGTACAAGGGAGCATCCCTTGGCATACTTGTTTTATTAGTGTGCATGGGTTTAATGCCAGTGCACTGGAAAGATGGGAAGTTTTACAATCCAGATGGAAAACAGGATAGAAGAAGTTGATACAGGACCAGGGAAAATGGAACAAAAAGTCATGAGTGGGGAGGAGGTTTTGCACTGACATTATCTGCCCTGTTTCCACCAAGCCATGACAGCGTGGGTGAAAATAAAAACAACCAGAGTACATTTGGGAAAAAAACCCTTTGAATCCCAGCCACATGGTTTAGGCACTGGGTTGTGGATTTCTTACCTAAGGAGAAGGCGAGTTGTGATTACACATCTTTAAAAAAAAATATTCTCTGATGGTTTTGTTTCAGCTGAGATTTTTTCCAACCAGCTTTGCTGAAGAGCTGCCACCAAATTCCCAGGACAGAGTTAACAAGAGCACAACAGCTCTCAGACAACATGAACAGCACAGATGGCCCAATCCAGTTCTTATTGTTGAGCTGATCGGAATTTTAATCTGCTAGTGAAACTATTACAAGTGTGTGTATGAATGTGTTTGTATGTGTGGACCTCTCTGGACACCCCTCCAACAGCTTGTCCAAGATCCCCTTTTCTCACTGGATCTGCAGCTCCTGATGTTCACAGCCCCACTCCAGCTGCTGCCTCTCAGACTTCTGCCTGTTGGCTGGTTCAGCCTGAGGTTTGCCAGCATGCACCCATGTCCCAGTCTGATGATTCCAAGAACACAGGAAAACAGGGAAAGAAACCATTTGAGAAGATTATTGGTCACATGTTCTCTCTTACCTGATGGGTTTGAACACAATGAGGGAATTCAGGGGTGGAGGCTGGAGCTGAACAGATATATCCATGAGGACAATCTACCGATCTATAGTATGGAGACAATTTCCATTGAATAAGGTGTTTAGTGACACAAGGGCCTCAAGGAGAGGGAAAAATGAGTTTGGAAAGATGTTGAGGGTAAGGCTGTATGAACTGGGGAGGGTGAGCAGAAATGGGACTGGCTGCTGAAAGACAAGGGTGCATCTGACCAGGTAATGCTTATAGGGATTGGAAGACCTCTTAGGGCAGTTTAGCAAAACTTGGAGGTTTTGCATCCAACTTGCCCAGAGTCCCTCATTTATCATGAGTCTTACCACTGGCTTCTGGTGAAACCAGGGTTTTCCAGTTATTTTAAGTCTGCAGGACAGAGGAGACAACTTTTCCCATGTTCTGACCCCTGGTGTCACATTCACATGTGATGGCAGCCGCAGACAAGGAGGAAGAGAGTGTTTTATCATCCAGGAGTGTGTGGTGCTATTGGTTAGGATTGTAATATAATTAAATTGTATGATTCCCTAGGCATCATACAATGGTCAGGCAGCACAGAGGAGGCCCAGGGGTGAAAAAAGTCACTCATGTCCCTCCTCTATTAGAGTGCATCATCACAGAATCATTTAGTTGGCAAAGACCTCTAAGATCATTGAGTCCAACCATTTAGTCGTAGAATAGCTCAGAGGTCTGTGAGTACTCTGTTCTCCTGCCCTGAGCAGGGGTGGCAGCTTTTGCTCCCTCTGAGCTCAGAGGGAGCCTGGAATGATGCATCATTCCCACCCGTGGACCTGAGATGAGACCAACCTCGCTCATCCAGCTTCAGGCTTCTCTGTAGGGAATGATGTGAGGGTTAGGAATTATTGGTGCAGCCTCTCAGCAGCAGGAAATGAGCTGTGATTGCCAGCTCATTTTATTGCTACCAACAAATGGTTGTCAGATAAAAATTACTTTCTTTCATGTCTGACCTCAACTGGATTCATCAGCTGTACAAGTGAAGTGGATGTATGTAACAGACTCAGACAACTGCAGTACTCAGGAATTGTGGTTCCAGGCATAAAAATGCCCCAGATTTGCTGCATCACATCAATTACTGTCAAATAAGTGCAGTGCATATTCACTCTAATTTCAAGACATGCTCACAACTGATATTCTTCTGCATTTACCTTCCATGCATATTTTAATGAGGTATAAATGAGTTTGCTGGCAGAAAACTCCGCTCAAATAGCTGATTAAAGCAACTCATTAGGACAGCAGATTTCAAATTTGCAAGAGTCAAATAGACACACTGGAAATAAGCTCAAAGTGTAACACTCACTCAGGTTGGCACAATAAAAATTCTACTGGGCTCTCTGTCTCACAAGGATGGGCAGCCAGCAAGCACATATTAGCAGGCTTGGTCATCCAGAGCAACAAAATATCTCCTTTAATTCCTGGTTTTCTCAGGAAAAAAACTTCGCTAAAAAGCTCTAGCTCATGAAGTTAGAGATATTTCTGCATGGGATCTATGCTTGAAATCAGACTAAGTTGAGACAGGAAAGTGTTGCTTGTGGAAGACTTAAAAATAATTCAAGGAAATTAGGCAATAATTGACCAACAGCTGGGATTCAAGTTGGAAAAAAAAATCTCCATTTGTTGATTCCAAGAATACAGAAAAAGAGGGAAAGAAGCTATTTGGGAAGATTATTGGTCATATGTTCTCTGTGTAGCTTGTGCTGTCCTCCACAGTTGGGCAATTTGGTAGGACCAGCTGCTTTCAGGAAAGCTCTTCTCTTCCCCCTTCAGTATTCTGTGAACCCCTGAGGTTCTCATGGGTCAAAACTAGAGATTCAGAGTAATATGGCAAGATAAATATATTTATTGACTTGTCATGAAGAGGAACAATTCATCATGTCTGTATGGCTCTCTCCATACCAAGAAATTAAACAGCAAAGGACTGAATTGTGATGGTTCAGTTACTGGACTGATTTTTTAAAAAATTTAATTCTTTCTAGCTGGAAAACTTCCAGACTATTTCCACCATAGAAAACTTAGCCTGAGTCAAAGGGTAATTCAAAAGTCAGTTTTGATGGGACTTTCTTGGAGGTGAAATAGTTGCACTTGATGGAGGTGAACAGGTTATTGCATAGGACTTGAGGACCACAGGAGAAGCCCTGACCATGGTGACTTTCCTTGTAGGTACTCTCTGTGTTCTGTTTATTAATTTTCTTTTCAGCAGATCCAGAAGTTGAATAGAGCACAATGAAAAAGATAAGGAGAGAAGAAATCAGAGAACAGGATTGTTAACTCTCACTTAGCTAGAAAAGAAGGAGGAAAATGAAGACTGAAATCCTTCCTTTACTCAAGTTGGTTTTAAAAAAGTGTCTGGGGGTGTTAATTTTATGGATACACTGCACAACATGAAGTCTGGGCTATGTCCTAAATTCAGCTCAGATGCCTGAACTTTAATGACTTTTTCATCTTGACTGTACAGGATGGCAAAGTCTATTAAACTTGCGGTTTAGGTGGTTGTAATCACTGACCAGTGATTTCACACTGTAAGGGAAATAGCCATGTGGATGGAACTAATGTTTGACTTTAGGAGAAAGGTAACTATCCAAGTGATTGAAGTTAGGCTCAGAATCAAGGGGCTATCCTGAGCTGGAGTCACAGTCCTGGCAATTCCTCGTGGCTTTTAGTCACATGCCTGGCTGGGATTTTCATCTTTTTCTCTGCCTCCCATGGGAGCTGCTATGGGTGATTCTAGGAGGAATGAAAGCAATAATTCATCAAAGCTTTGTCTTGCAGGTTTATTCTGGTAAGAAGAAAAGTAGTTAGAATCATGGATTGGTTAGAGTTCACAGAGATCTTAAAGATCATTATGGGCAGGGATGCCACCCATCAGGTTGTTCATGGCCCCATCCAGCCTGGCCTTGAACACTTCCAGGGATGGGGCAGCCACAACTTCTCTGGGTAACCTGTGCCAGTGACTCATCATTGTTGTAATAAAGAATTTATTCCTAGTGTCTCATCTAAACCTACACTGGAATTAGTCTAATTTGACATCATGGGTAAAAATCACCCACCACCACTGTCCTGGCTGCTACCTGGTGGTTATTTCTTTTCTTTGTCAGGAAGGCACTGACACAACACTGTTTTGAGGAGAAAAAGGTGACTGCAGATGGGTGTTGCTGGATCTGTCCTTTCCTATGCAAAGGGTTTAAGGAGGGAACTATTTTGAGCCAGTACAGTAGCACCAAATATGGTTGAGATTAGTCCCCTTGAAGTCTTTCTTTGAAATTTTACTGGAAATTGCCTGATTATGAGCCAACTCTGACTTGGAGAGCCTTCTTTCATGCCATTGTTTGGGTTTGAACTCGTCTGTTCTTTATTTTTGAATCTGACTCAATCGTACACAAGGGTGATCTACTTGCAATGTGTTATTCTGTTTCAGAGAAAAAAAATTCTGTGAACCATGAGAAAAAAAAGGCTGGTGCCATTGCCATGGGAATAAGTGGTTTTAGTTGCAAGGAAGAGGAGTTCTGAGAAAGTAGGGCATTTCTCTGGCAAACAAGAACTGAGAAGTTCATAAGAAGTTTTCTGCAAGTCCAGACTCCAGGGCTGCAGGGACCTTCGCCTGTTAATGAGCTCAAACTGATGGTGAGCAAATCTCTGCCAACTTTAGTTTCCTTTATACTTTTAAAAAAATAGTTAATTCTGTTCTCAGTCTGAGGAGAACTATTTCAAGAGAGACAAAATGCACACTTGAAAGTATACCTGTACCAAACCTCAAATCACTATCCACCAGGAGAACCTTACAGTGGACATGAGTCAAGGATATAGGTTTACCTCTGTGCTCAGGCAGAGCTGCAAATAAAACCAAGGGGTTTTAGTAACTAAACACTGGTAATTTGTTATATCAAAGCAAAACACATAGTTATTCCTGGAAATAGAGTGTTCCCTTTAACCAGAAGATATGTTAGTTCCAGTTTTTGGCTAAGTAGGACTGCCTAGAAGTGAAGGGTGTTATGGACCAAAAAAGCAGTGAGTGAAGGGAAGATTTACAGTGAGACCATCACCCAATCAGGCTAATAAAGTACAAATTAAGACAGATGTTGCAAAAGAATGAGCTACAAAGATCAAGAATGAGATGGCTGCTCAAAGCATCCCTCAAATAGCTGTGACTGATGAGTTGGTGAAAATTAAATCTGTGCACAGACAATCCTTCAATAGAAGATGCTGTGACTTTTTTTCTTCCCATTATTTGGATTTTTATCTGGCTCCTGAGCTCCACTATCCAGATGTTGGATGTACATCTCTGAAGCTTCTGTCCTTGCATATATTAGTTATTATGTATGGAAAAGTGAAAAACATTATTTTTAAAATTGCAGTTATGTCTAGAGTGTCCATCCAAGTCTCTCCTTAGTTTTTGTAGATGTACAGACGTGGAGAGACCAGATCTGTGACAGAGGGTTTAGGGGAATTATGTTCTGCTGTGTCATCTAAGGTGACTTCAGGCTTCCAGATTCCACTTAAAGGAAGTTAAGCATCTCAATATTCCAAAAATATAAAGCCATGAGTTACAGTCTGATATTGAAATTCTATCTAACTACATAAAGCCTGACTTTCTATGCAGATGGTATCTCTGAAGCCTTTGAAACACCACTGGGAAACACTGGATACATGGGCTTAGCAGAACTTGGGCTGTCTGTTCCTGTATGGAGTGACTGTGATCCTGTTTCTGGCTGGGGGCCTGGGTATCTAGAGGGTTCAGGGATGGGGTTTGTGGGTCACAGCTTCTTCCATTGTCTAAGCAGTGTTGGAAATACATCTGCATCAATCCAGCCATGCATGGGAAGGCAAGACTCATATGAGAAAGGCTGTGGCTCACAGAAATCAGACAGCATTTTGAGCTCTCCTGCATGTCTCCTGCATTGAGCTAAGATCTGTCTGTGCTCCTTCTGCACCCCCAAGTTGTCTGTTCTGTTGCTTTTCCATTACTGCACGTGATTTTCTGCTAGTCTTTGATTTTCTCTGCATCTTCAGAATTTGTTTACAGACCTCCACATTTAACGAGATTAAAAGGAAATACTGAATAATTCATTTGAACAAGGAATTGAACTACAGTGACCTTTATGTTAATAAAAGTGCCCCTCTCCTCTGAGCAAACACTTTAGCCTTTGCAAAGCAGGGAATTCACTACATCTGTTGAATTCACAAGTGGCTTTTTTTTTGTTTCTATTTGTTTTGTTTTAAATAACTGCCTGATAGCTGGAACCAGCATTGTGTTCCTCCTGCTGACTCACTGCTTTCCAAAAGCTCTGCTATGAGTGTGACATCTTTAAACACCACAGAATATACTGTTTCCTTTCAACCAGGCATAATCTGCAGTGATTCAACTCATGGAAAAGAACCATGTGGGTAGAAATATCCCAGCTGAACATGTCACCCTCCATACCTCCAGCCTCTGTGCCTTGCACCCGACGTGCTGTTGCCATTCAAATGCTACTTACCCTGGCAATCCATGAAAAGGTTTTGCCTTTGTTTCAAAAATCATGTAATGAATGTGGAATTTGGCTGAGGCAAAAGAATTCATGCTCATTAAAGTGGGTAATTCCAATTCTTGCCTCTCCTAAGATGTGGAGTGTACTGACAGTAACTACAAAGTGTTGTTTGAGGGATGTCATCCAGAGGGACCTGGACAGGCTTGAGAGGTGGCTCTGTGCAAATCTCATGAAGTTCAAGAAGACCCAGTGCAAGGTCCTGAATCTGGGCCCAGGGCAATCCCAAGCACAAATACAGCCTGGATGGAGAATGGATTGATAATCCTCTCTGAGGAGAAGGGTTTGGAGGTGTTGGTGGATGAGAAGCTTGACATGATCAGGCAGCACACGCTCACAGCCCAAGAAAGCTCTGCCATATTCGGAGCTGCAGCACAAGAAGTGTGACCAGCAGGTCGAGGGAGGGGATACTCCTCTGCTGTGCCTTGGTGAGGCCCCACCTCAGGGCTGAAGCTTTGGCACCCACAACATAGGAAGGGTGTGGAGCTGCTGGAGCAAGGCCAGAGGAGGGCACAGAAATGCTCTGAGGGCTGGAGCACCTTTGCCATGGAGGCAGGCTGGGAGAGCAGGGGGTATTCACCTGGAGAAGAGAAGGCTCCAAGGAGACCTTAAAGCCCTTTCCAGTGCCTAAAGGGGATCCAAGAGAGTTGGAGAGGGACTTTGAATAAGGGCACTGAGTGATAGAACAGTGGGGAATGGCTTTAAACTGAAACAGGCCAGATTTAGATTAGATATTATGAAGAAATTCTTCCCTGTGAGGGTGGTGAGGCCATGGCACAGGTTTCCCAAAAGAATGTGGCTGCTCCATCCCTGGAAGTGTTCGAGGCCAGGCTGGACGGGGATTGGAGCAACCTGGGATAGTGGAAGGTGTCCCTGCCCATGGCAAGGGATGTGGAACTGATGATATTTAAGGTCCCTTCCAACACAAACCATTCCACGACTCTAAGATTCTTTACAGGGTACCCTTTACAGGGTTGCACATTATCTGGAGTTATGAAAGAGTGAAAGGCCAAAAATCCATACACTAAAAAGTCCCTAAATCACTGCCCGGCAAGAAGTATCTAGAGCTGAGCATTGTGCCAGGATGGGCATTCAAGGAAAGCAGAAGCTAATTTTGTGATTCTTGTTTTTGCTCTCTAATTTAGGGGAAGTCTCTCCACTGTGGTCAACATCAGTTCCTTGTCTGGAAAATGAGGACAGTATTGTGCCATTTTTTTGTGCACTTGGACCAAACTCTTGAAGATTTCTCCTCTGTGCATCTCTAGAATTGAACACAAGAGGGCTTTGCTTCTGGGTGAGGTTTCAAGATAGTGTTGCAAAATAATCTGTGGGTTCTCTTGTGCTTATGTGCAAAATCTTTTTATTTGCTTGTTGGAAACTGAATGTTTACTTGTAAGAATGTCTGCAGAAAGTTAAGTTGTTGGGAGAATTGGTGAGAATAAATATTCATGAGAGTGCTCTCGCTGTGAATGCTTTTGTGGCCATCTGTAAAAGCTTTTTTTATTATTTAAACAATGCTGAGCTTTTTGCAGATAATTTGCCAACAACAAAAAAGGAAAGGGTGGCGTTTTTCTACTTTTTTTTTTTTAAGAGGCAGCTGATGCTGTAGTGGCAAAGTCATCATCTCAGATATGTGATTTAAAATCCAACATGTGACACAAAGAGCTGGGAAGGAGTAATGAGAACACTACTGTCATGTTATCAGAGAGACAAAAATATGTTTAAAACAACCATTTTGAATGGAGAACAAATTAGTATAACTACCACCTGTTTGTGAATAATTAAGGCAAACAAACAAAATATTCTCAATATATCAAATAACTTGTTTATAGCAGCAATTCTCTTTAATGTTGGTGTGATGCCTCAGTGTTGTTACACAGCAACCTTCTGCTCATAAGGAAAATTCTTTGTTGTGGGAATTTTCTTCTTTATTGACGTGAATCAGGAGTAACACAAACAACTTTTCCTTTATTGGTCTTTCCATCTAATGTCTGTGTTTATCATTATCATGTTAGGAGATGATCTCCAAAGGCTCTGTACTTATCACATCTGCTTTTTCAGGAAGACTGGTAATCTCTTTTTCATAGGAAAGGATGTGTGCAGAGATAACATTTGCCCTTTGCTAAGATCACCCTGTGGCAATTCTGGAAAGTGGGATTTTCATAGAATCATAGAATCATAGAATCGATTGGGTTGGAAAAGACCTCCGAGATCATCAAGTCCAACCCTTGGTCCAACTCCAGTCCCTTTACCAGATCATGGCACTCAGTGCCACGGCCAATCTGCGTTTAAAAATCTCCAGGGATGGGGAATCCACCCCCTCCCTGGGCAGCCCATTCCAATGCCTCAGCACTCTCTCTGGAAAGAATTTTTTTCTGATCTCCAACTTCAGTTTCCCCTGGCAGAGCTTGAGCCCGTGCCCCCTTGTCCTATTGCTGAGTGCCTGGGAGAAGAGACCAACCCCCACCTGGCCACAACTTCCCTTCAGGTAGTTCCAGACAGTGCTGAGGTCACCTCTCAGCCTCCTCTTCTCCAGCACAAACACCCCCAGCTCCCTCAGCCTCTCCCCACAGCACTTGTGCTCCACTCCCTTCTCCAGCCTCGTTGCTCTTCTCTGGCCCCGCTCCAGCCCCTCAATCTCTTGCCTCAACTCAGGGGCCCAGAACTCAACACAACACTCAAGGTGTGGCCTCCCCAAGGCAGAGGCCAGGGGAAGGCTCACTGCCCTGGGCCTGCTGGCCACGCTACTTTGGATCCAGGCCAGGATGCCATTGGCCTTCTTGGCCACCTGGGCACACTCTTGGCTCCTGTTGAGCTTCCTGTCCCTCAGTCCCCCCAGGTCCCTTTCTGCCTGGCTGCTCTCCAGCCACTCTGTGCCCAGCCTGGAGCACTGCAGGGGGTTGCTGTGGCCAAAGGGCAGGACCTGCACTTGGCCTTGTTGAACTTCATCCCACTGGACTCAGCCCATCTCTCAAGTCTATCCAGATCCCTCTGCAGAGCCCTCCTGCCTTCCAGCAGGTTGACACTCCCTCCCAACTTGGTGTCATCAGCATTTTACCCAGTTCCCTTCTGTATTGCCATTGTCACAAACCCATATTTATTCTCTGTTGATTATTCCATTCCTTCTTTTCTTTAAGGCTGGAGTTTAAAGGGAGGAAAAATTGGCAGGAACTCTGTGTTCTCAGGTTTTTTCCCTGCACAAGGACTTCTCACCATGGTTGGAGAGATGTTTATGCACCATGAGGGTCATTGATCTGATCTAGCTATCAGATTTCTCTTTTTATTTTTTTTCCTATAGCACAAATATTTTCACTAAAAATGACTAAAACATTTGGTGTGCTGTTAAACTCCACACTATCCTTCAGCAGTGACTTCCACAAGTTACTTATTCAATGTATGCAAAGTTATTCCAATTTTTTTAAAATTGTTTTGCTTACGAGAGTGTGTAAGAATTTTTGCTTCCCTGCACTCATCTGTATTCCAGGCTGCCAATATTCCTAGGCTGTGGTTTTTGCTGAAAGTCCCGGGGCCAGGTATTTAATTTACCTTTGCATTGGAAGGGTGAATCTCCTTTAAAAATCAAGTCTGGGATCTCTTGCTTTTTCTTGAAATGGAGATTTTACCAAAGCACCTTGAATCTGCTAGAAATTTCAGCTGAAAATATCAAAGTATTTCAATTTTTCTGAAACCAGTTTGTAGTAGTTTTGGCTCTAGTCAGCATAGGTCCCCATTTAGGCCTCAGTTTTCAGCAGGCCTCAAAGGACGTGACGCAGATTAGAGGGGACAGGTATCATCTGACTTAAGCAGCCAAAGAGGTATTTCATATCATCTGACATCATTAGGAAGCGTCGAGGAGTATAACAAGCCAGGGGGGAGGAGTTTCTGCCTTTTCGGTCCATGCTTCGGACCAGGAGGGTTCCTGCTCCCTGACTGCTGATATCAGGCCCTGCTGCTGGTCTGCGTGGCTGTTTACCTGGGGAAGTGAGCATATTCCTGTTAATTCCTTTTTCCCTCTTGCTGGGAGGTTTCCTTTGGGGAGGAGGTTTGGTTGGTTCAGAATTCTGCTTGTTAGCTGGGGTGACCTCGGTGAGCCTGTTGTTGTTTCCTGTCACTATGTGCTACTTCATATTTGGTGTTAAGCTTTCCACTTCTCTATATAAATATAAGAATTTCACCATGTCCAAAGCCTCATTTCTGTTTTTTTCCCTCACTCTCCTTCTCTGGGAGTGGACCTTTTGACTGGGTACCAGGCAGTTGGCATTTTGCCAGCTTAAACTATAACACAGTTGATAACTTTGAAAAAGTCACAGGAGCAAAGGAGTGAGTTTCCTTCTGGCT
This sequence comes from Sakesphorus luctuosus, assembly GCA_013396695.1. Lineage (NCBI taxonomy): Eukaryota > Metazoa > Chordata > Aves > Passeriformes > Thamnophilidae > Sakesphorus > Sakesphorus luctuosus. The sequence goes on along the minus strand of VWZD01002257.1, from coordinate 996,845 downwards.
CAGGGAGTAAAGAAAGCAAAGTGCTGCTCCATGGTGCCCAACCACGCACCCTGGATGAAAATTGCAGCTCAGGAGGCGAAGGCAGAGTGATTCCAGCGTGTTTCCTTCTGCAGCAGCAGTGCTGAACACTTGAGGGAAGCAATGTCCTTCCAGAGGAGGCACCTTCAGCACTTCAGGGGACAGGAGCAGCTCTGCCATCAGTGTGCCTGTAGAGCTGCATCATGTCCTTGTGCACCTGCTTGAGTGTGTGTGAATGTGGCTGTGATGCTGAACCACTTCTTGCCTGTTGGTTGAGCTGGAGCTAGAACAGGGTAATTTGAAAATAACAGTGAATCTGCTCTGTTATAGTTCGAGCTGGCAAAATGCCAACTGCCTGGTACCCAGCCAAAAGGTCCACTCCCAGAGAAGGAGAGTGAGGGAAAAAAAAAGAAATGAGGCTTTGGACATGGTGAAATTCTTATATTTATATAGAGAAGTGGAAAGCTTAACACCAAATATGAAATAGCACATAGTGACAGGAAACAACAACAGGCTCACCGAGGTCGCCCCAGCTAACAAGCAGAATTCTGAACCAACCAAACCTCCTCCCCAAAGGAAACCTCCCAGCAAGAGGGAAAAAGGAATTAACAGGAATATGCTCACTTCCCCAGGTAAACAGCCACGCAGACCGGTAGCTGGGCCTGATATCAGCAGTCAGGGAGTAGGAACCCTCCTGGTCAGAAGCATGGACCGAAAGGCAGAAACTCCTCCCCCCTGGCTTGTTGTACTCCTCGACGCTTCCTAATGATGTCAGATGATATGAAATACCTCTTTGGCTCCTAAGTCAGATGATACCTGTCCCCTCTAATCTGCGTCACGTCCTTTGAGGCCTGCTGAAAACTGAGGCCTAAATGGGGACCTATGCTGACTAGAGCCAAAACTACTACATGCTCACAGGAAAATTCTGGGTTTTCCCAAACAAGTATTTCCAAGACCTGTTTGTTTTTTTTTTTTTGGAGGGGTGGGGTGGGGTGTGCACAATATCCCATTCCCCAGCTTGAGCTATTATTATAATTTTGAACACTGCTCATGGAGAGACTCAGTCTCTGCTGCAGATTTTGTCCTGGTTCTGGTTGATTGGCACGGACATGGTTCAGGACAATATGGCATTCACATGAGAGATAATAGCAGCCCAAGCCCACAATCATTTTTATTTCCTCAAATCTCCTCTTTGGTGCCTAACCTTAGAATTTTACTCTATTTGTTTCACCTAACATGACCATTTGGAGTCACCACTACTTGGAGTAGCTGGGTACTCCGTGGTTCATGGATGGAGGAACACATGGATTTTGAGTATGGACTTCACAATCCTCTTTGTTCTGAGGGACTTTATACATATCAAACCCAAACCAAAATCAATAAGGATTCATTTCATCCATGGCTTTATACCATGCCCTGCCCTAGACCCCCATTTGAATGTCACACACAACAGTGAGTTTGGGCCCAGACTCTGAATTTATGATGAAAAATAAATTTCCCTCCGTACTCTGAAGAAAACTGGCTTGCACTTTGCAGCTCCTGTCCTCCTGCTCTCTCTCTCTCATCAATTCTCTTTTCCCTTTCACACATCAGCTGCAAACATCTCATTTAGCTGGGATGCTGAAGGCAGCCTCATCTTTAGCAGTTCCAGACTGTTAATTCAATCAGCTCTTACATCAGCACTAACATAAGTAAGTGAAAAAGGCTCTTGAATTTCATCACCTTGTTAAAAAACTCCAATGGATTTCTGGAAGGATTATCTGATTCCCTTCACTAGGTTTTATAAAGGTTTGTACACAGCATTTAAACTATTATTACTTACTTTTAACAAGCTATTTATGTCCTACTCTCAACTGCCTAATCAATACTGGTCTCCCATCTGTTCTGAGAGCTTGACATCAGCACATTTCAATTCTCTGCTGAGTGAGTAAAAAGGAAGAAATAATTTAAACACTGAGTGAATGAGAGAAAAAGAGCCCAAGAGAGACTGATATGACCCAAATCTCCATGTCTGAAGATGGCCAGACATGCAGGGATTGTGGATACATGTCCTAAACTTTCTTAGGACATTTCTGAGAATGTTGAAGAAAGATGCTGTAACTTAGAGTAGATTAAAGCAATTTATTTCCCTGAGAAGAAAAATAATTTGGTACTCATTAAAGCAACTTGAATGAGTGTTATTTTGAAATAACTTATTGACACTTCTGGAGTTTTTTGTTGTTTTGTTTTTTGGTTTTTTTTTCCTGGAGTAGACCAAGAGGCTTCACCTGGGTGCCTCTAGGTGGGTGTGGAGGTGCCAACGACTTCCTGGAAGGGAGTTATCCCAGCTCTTATCTCACAGGTGTCTTTCACACCCAGCTCACACCCTGAGGGGTCAGGTGTGCCCTGGGCAGCTGATGCAAATGGTCCATTGTTAACAGTTCATGGGAAATGGCATAGAGGGTTTAGAATAAACAGCTTTGGTCACACCCACACAGTGATAAACTGGTTTCAGGTTGCTGAACTAGGACAAGGTCCCAGTCCATTGCTGCCCTGCCATTGCCAAGGCTCAGGAGGTACCTGAAATGTTTTAGAGTGGTGCAAATCTGGAATAATAACACTGCATTGTTTGGATGAGGTCACTTCAGGATGGGCTGATTTCTCCCTGTTCAGAGATGGCAGGTCTAGGAAGTGAGAGGTCAGGGTAGTATCTTCAACCTATTGGGGTTACCACTAGGAACATAGACAGAGATAGCACAGAGATCACAACTGGGTTCACTTCATAACATTTTTGGTTCTTGCCATCATGGTAAGAAATACTTAGCACTCCAGGGGCAGGCTAAAGTGTTGTAAGTTTCTCTGACAGTAATAATTAATCCTTAGTGACTGTAGAGGGAGCTGAGGTTGTGCTCATTCAGGTACAAACATCTACACTACATACTCTAGTACATATTTAAATGAAAAATCTGGTTTCTATGGCACTTACTTTCATGTTACCTGGGCTGCAAATGTGTCAGAGACTCCTTTGTGGATCAGTCTTGGTAGAATGTTTCATCTGACTTGTTTGTTCCCCATTTAGGATGGGATCAACCTCCCTCCACATGTGCCTCTGCTGGTCGTGTGGGGAACCTGCTTGTCTTGTTGAGCTGGACCCTTGGTGGACCAGGCAGTGCTGGGTTAATGCTGGACTCCATGATATTAGAGGTCTTTTCCAATCTAAATGATCCTATGATTCTATGACCCCTATAGCTCAAGGCAGATGAGAGAAATAAGGCTTATGTTATCAAGGAAAATAGATTTGAAGGACTTTACATTAAACTCAGGTCTTAAAATGCTGAAGAAAAGGGATCTTCACCACATTAAGTAAGGTTTGGGTTGCCTGAGAGACACACCAAATAAAAGCACTTCCCAGAGTTCTCCTCAGAAGAAGGTCACTCTTTAGCAGCAGAAGCAGCACAGGATTAACCCAAAGTCTCTGATCAAATGAACAGGCAGATGTTCAGGTCTGATTCTCTGGAGTAAACTGGGCATGTCTCTGTATGTGACACGGAGTTAGGCCTGTGGTAAGACCTGGTGGAAAGCTGCCTCCATCTGAGTACTCAGTTATTTCTTCTGAAAGTGAAGAGTTTGATCATAGTGTCACCACTATTCAGTGTCAGTGTTTGGTGAGCACGAATGCCAAGGAAGAAATGTGGATTTCAGAGAGCGACACTACAGCAATCAGACTTTTTTTACTCCTTTATACGAAGAGCAAATGCACCTTTCCTCTTGAAGTGGCCTTTTGTATCCCCAGCCTGTATCTTGAATTTTCTTAGTCACCTTCTCAGCTATGCCTAGACATAAATCTTTGGCAGACTTTGGGTGCAGGAGACCTTATTCTCCCTGTGCTGACAAAGAACCACATCAGAGTTCCTCAGAGCTCCATTGGAATATGGGAAGTACTTCAGCGTGGTTGTTGCTGCTAAAAACAGTGGCTTGAGCTGATCCAGCTGTCTCCCTTTAGTGGTTAGTCCACATAAGTCCGTGAAAATGTCGCTGCTTTTCAGGCAAGGCGTTTAATTGAAATGTTAAGGCATTTAGTCCTCACTTCAGAAGGTTCAAGCCCTGATATTGGATGACTTTCAGCCAAAGATGCTGTGGTCTTTTGTGGAGGTTTTCTATTTATTCCTTTCTTTTTGTACACCCAAAGAAAAAGAAGCAAGTCTATGATTCGGTGTGGAGAAATCCCAGCACAAAGAAACAACTACTGTTCCTCTTCCCATCTGAATTCCAGTGTCACTGCATCTCCTGAAGAACTAAATCACATTATTAAGTGTTAACATCTTTTACAAAAAAGGGTCATTTTGTGTCACCGTTGACTCTATCTCACTATCTCAAAAATGCCACTGTGGTCTGGATTTATTATCCTTATGATAACTGTGTGCTCTATTTTCTCCATTTTCTCAGGTTTTTTCACTCTTTTCATTCTGCCTGGAATGACCAGAACTGAGTTGATTTGCTGGGTTGATTATTGTTCCTTTTGAATGAGGGTTGTTATTTTGTCCCTTTCCTGCACCGCTTTGGCCCCATGACATTTTTGGGGTGCGAAGGAGGGAGGCAGTGAGAGGTTATATCTTGAACAATTTTACCCTGGTGGAAAATACCAATAACTTAAAATAAATATACTCTCCGAGATATCACATTATCCTGCTGAGCTCATGTACAGCAGAGATAAAATGGCTTTTTCAGAACTGATTTTTCTTTCTCCACCAGCTGAATGGAATATCAAAATACACAATTTAAAGTAACTGTTAGAAAAAAGGTTATACACAATGCTACCACCAGAAGGGAGCTGAAAATTAAATGGAAATTATTACCAGAGAACTCATTTCCTTTGCTACTGGGAGGCTAACAGCAATAATAAAATAGAATTTAGAAGTGAAAGCTGAGTTTCTACTTTTGATGTCTGAATATTTTCTGCTTATGTTCCTCTAAAATAAAAGGCCACACCATAAATTAAATGTGATACTTAATTTTTATTTTCTCTCCACTCAAACAGCATGTTTTCCTCCAGCTGATTATTAAAATAATGATTCACCTCCCCAGCTGCTGTAGCCTTGCAGGTTTTTGTTTAGGCAGCAGAGCATCATGGGTTGAGTGATCGCTGGGCCCCAGACAGGCACAATCCTGTTGCCTCTTGGAACAGAGATTAAGAGGATTTTTTCAATTTAACATGTGAAAATACAGCATGAGAAAGAGCTGGTGGCCTTAAGCTTCATCTTAACTGAGCATCTCCTGTGATGTATCCCCTGTGACTGAATCACAGAATGCTTTGGGTTGGAAAGGATCTTAAAACTTATCTACATCCAACCCCCTGCCATGGGCAGAGATGTCACCCATCAGGTTGCTCATGGTCCCATCCAGCCTGGCTTTGAACACTTCCAGGGATGGAGCAGCCACAGCTTCTCTGGACAACCTCTGCCAGGGCCTCACCAACCTCCGATTAAAAAAACCTCTTCCTAACATCTGACCTAAAACTGCCTTCTTTTAGTTTAAATCTGTTCCCCATTGAAAGCAAAGACAATTCTCAGAAGACCATAAATACTGATCTTTGTGCCTCTCTGGTTATCACTGCTTTGGAATGGGAGAAGGGAATATGCCTGACAGTGGGAATGGGAATGGAGTGTCCTCTGGTCCTCCTTAATGAGGATGTACCAGAAGGATGGAGGACTTCCTTCAAGAAACTTCTTTAGCAACTACAGAAAACATGTTTATAATTATTTTTTGATGTTTCTTCTTACAAGACTTGGCTGGTTGAGTGCAGGGACCTGCTGGAGGGTGAACTCAACCACCAGCCTGGACTCTGATGCTCAGTGGAGGCATCCACTGCTCTCAGGGGTGTTTTGGGGTAACAGTGCTGTGGGATAAGCCACAGGTTGTAGGAGAGATCCATATTTAGAGGGAGTCCTCCAGGATAAGCCGGGGTGTCTCAGTTATTCTGGGTGACTAAAGGTGAGCAGTTAAACTGCATTCCTATGCTACAGGCAGCCAAATGAAAATATTTGATTCAAGGACCTGAATCCAAATTCAGAGCAGAAATACTTGGATTTCCAGGGGAGATGTGGAATCTCTGTGCTTACCGAGGAGGCAGGATCAGAGCTATTCATCCGTTCAAGTCTCAGGCTCCACAAATCCCCTACTTCAGCTATGAAAGCAACTCTAGAATAGTATTTGTGGCTTTGAAGGAAAACAGTTGCCTTCTAATTAAGATTACATCAACTTGTATCCCTCTTTTCTTCCTTACTTTCCTTTTCTGTGCTTGTTTCATCTTCCATGACTCAGTGATGTTTTCTCTTTGTTTCACTTTTCTTTTATTCTTCAGTTATCTCTTTGTGTATATAAACACTGAGGTGATGTAGAGGATAAAGGACTCCATGGCTTCTGGCACCAAACAGTAGAACAGACCCCATCATGTCAGGTACAGTCACTGGGCTGTACAGGGCCCCTGCCTTGCCACCAGTGCCGGTTACAAGACAGCCAAAAATAAATTATTTCCTGTATTTTGCCAGCTCTGCATGTGCTGTCTGGGGTGCTGTGATGTACCAGAGATAAAACTTCTGAGTAAGCGAGGAAGGTATAAAGTGTCTTGAAATCTACACTGAGACCTCTGCTGGCTTCACAACATCACAAGACACACTTTGGGCCACATGTTGATGATGGTCTTGGCTGCTGTAGGTGATAGACTTGCTGAGCTGGCATCTCATGGAGTGTGAGAGCAGTTTCGCTCCCTGCTATGTTCTCTTACTTGGGTGTTAAATGTCTAAGGCACAAATATAATTGCAGTGAGAGGAGCACATTGACTGACAGTACCCACTATTTGGAGTTGTGCTGTCAGAGAGGGACTTTTGGTGATACGTCTCCACTGCAAGATGTGTCCTAACCACTGGGCAAACTTGTCTTTCCTTTTGGCATGGGCTGCAAAGAGCACAGTGGGGTGCAGGATGGAGCTTGGTCTTGCCTGTGGGATAGGCAGCCATACCCCTGGGCTGCATGCTGAGGAGCTGTGAGACCAACCAACCTCCTCAGGAAGGCAACTTTGAAAAGGCCTGTTCAAGAGGGTTGAGATCAGGGCTGTCACTCACAGGGGAATCTCACTTGTCCAGATTTTGTGTATGCCAACAAGTAGGGATTCATGCATCTGTCAAGTGAGGCAGCAAGACTGAGGCAGGGGCAGTTGGGTGGTGGGGACTCCCAAAACTCAAGGTGAAGTAGGTGGTGCTGGAGGTCAGACCCTGATGTTTGCTGATGCCATCATCCTACAGCAGTGTTGTGATCCCATGGGGCTCCAGAACTGGATTAGGCCTTCAGCAAATGAAAACCCAAACATGGCAAGCTCATTTACTATGCCATATAATGAACATTTGATGAAGAAGGAGACAGGAAAAAACAAAAAAAAAGAGGGAAGACAAGATGGGTATGGAGGTGCCAGGTTCGGCCAAGGCAAAGAAACATCTCTGTGAGTACCTGGGCTCCTGCCCATTTCTGTGTGGGTGTCAGCCCTCACTGACTGTTATCTCTCAATCACTGTCACCACAGGAAAGCGTTTCCTGCTTCTCACCTCACTCTCAAGCACCACAGGCGCAGCTGGGAGGGTGCTCAGGCTGTGGCACCTCTGAGACACACAGCGAGCGCGTTCGTGGTGGCTCGTACCCACCTCTCCCCTTCTCCCTCCCCCATCCTCGGTGGGTTTGTTTGGTTTTCAAGCTGAAGACACCTTGCAGAGAGAAGCAGGCACTTCTTCTTGTGGTTTGCATCAAAAACCCCACAGAAAGCCTAACACTGTGCCTGCTTTGGCAGCTACTCAACATGCTCCTTTACAAGTCACTCATATTTGGCTGCTTTAGCTGTACAGGGATACAACTGTAGTGCAGGGAGCCTTGCCTTTGGTCAGAGAGGTGTTAAAGCCTCTTGCTCTTCAGTTCCTTAACCACAATAGGTGATTCAGCACCCTCCTTCCTTAGTCTGTGCTTTTGGGGTGCCCCTGCATTGGTGTCAAGAACATGACATTGTGCCGTTGCAAAGGGACATCCCTATCACTCATTCAGCATGAGACACTGCCAGCCTTCAAATGCCTAGAAATGCAATCTCTAGTCTGGGTCAGGCCATCCAGACTCTTTCAGAATGGACCTCAGACACACTCACATGGGCAGAGTCAGGCCCTCGTAGGACTTGGCTGATCCAGCCTCATCCAGGTGTACAAGGAAGATGTCCTGAATCACCCTCTAATAATAACAACCTTTGCACATCCCTCTGCCACTCCTTCGAGATACCAGACCCCACTGACAGCACTGTCACCATCTGGTATTGTAAAGGAACATTTTACTCACTTCTTGGATACCTTTGCACAGTGCCAAATCTTTGGTTTAGCTACTGCTCTGTGGAATGGTTTACAGTTGAAATGCTTGCTGCTCCTGTGTATTTATGGGTTGAAATTCCCCTGGGGAACATTCCCCAGTCAGTGCAGAGCCATTTTAATGGCTTTTCTAAGCACCTCTGTACTTTGTCCCCATTTAATCACTTCAATGCGCATTTTCCCATTGTACACAACATTTTATTAAACTGTACAAACAACACTGGCATTTAAGAAAATTCATGTTAACCATTTGAATTGAACATGATGACCAGCTGCACAAACTGCGAGCACAGATGCCCCCTGTGTTTCATATAGTACAAACAAGGATTTCATCAGAGTCACTGGACTAAAACTTTTTCAGGGCACTCTGCTCTCCTGGTCAACTGCAGGCACTTCAGCTCTTGTTCCTGCAGGATTTGGTGCCTACAGTCACTATCAGCCACATCCCAGCACTGCCTGCAAGGCTGCATTCATCCTCTTGGGAGGTCCAAGTTGACAGCCTGGTCCAGTGGAGCCAGAAAAGCACCTCTGAAAGGAACTTGATTTTGGGATAATTCACCTTCTAGAGCTTCTCTTCTCCAGGGACTGGAAGGGTTGATGTAATGAAGCTCCAAATTTATGCTCTTCAGGTAGAGCCTAACACAAACCTGGGTGACTGCTTGAGTCTCAGCTATTACAGAACTCTCTGTTTAGGCTTTGACTTAATTCTGACCCACTGTTTAAGTGGGATCTCAGTGACAAGAAGTAACTGGGCAGTTCTACAATGTTCCAACCTCAGAAAACAGTGCATCTTTATTTAAAAGGATGCCGTGGTGAAAGGATCACAGAAAAGACTTCTTTTAACCCAACTACATTTCCGCAGACTGTAAAGGGATAGAACACAGCAAAATGTCACGAGGTGAAGACCACCTTCACTTGAGGTGCTGTCCTGCCCTGTGACTGTTGGGTGCAGCTCGACCTGTGCCCGTGTTGCCAAAGAGCTGGGGAATCATTTAGAGCACCAGAAAGTCAATCAGCCTTTGCAGGGGCTGATTAGTACCTTTCAAGTGAAACACCCCAATTCTGTGTCTGGAAGGCCAATTTTATGATGTTAAACAATATTTTGAGGAAACATCTTCCACTTTTCTCATGCAGTTTTAGGACAAAATTCCAGAAAGTCCAGTCCACATTTTCCTGAGTTTGGCATGGACAGTTAAAGCTTCGAACAGGGTTCCTGAGGTGTTCTGCAATTTCCCATCCTTCCTGCTCTAGTGCTAAGTGCAAACCACTGGTTTTCTGTATTGATCTTGGCACTTCCCATGGCAATGATCCTCCTTTGGGGTTGATTCCTTAGCTCCAGTGCCTCCAGTTCAGATGTATGGATGAGGGAATGGGCACCTGCTGTCCCTTCATCTCAGGAGAGCAAAACTGAATCTTAACACTGTGAACATTATATTTAAAGTGTGTAGGGAGCCAAATGCTTCTTCAAAACTGTGCACAGATGTGCAGTTCTGCACAAGTATGAGTGGAGGTTATCAAAATATCCAACCTGAAGTCTTCCCAGATACCCTCAGGCCTTGAGCAGACCACTCTTGCCTCAGAAGAAGGTGGGTCTAGGTGAGAGTTGCAGAAATAGGCACTGACATCACCAGATGCTCAAATACACTGGTGTTTTGTTACAGAGAAGCCTGTTGGCTGCATGTAGAAGTAGTGGGGAACAGGTTTTGGCATCTCCTCATTTTCAGATGCTCTCAACTTCAATAACATCAAAAAGAGAGAGAAGAAGACCAAAAGATACCACAAAGAAACTTTATCATTAATGAAGAGTGGCAGGCATCTTCTATGGACTGGAATCAGCTGGAAGCCTCCAGGAGTGGTATAAACTTTCACTGAGGTGTGTTTTTCTGGAGGGTTCTTGTTAAAAATAACAATGCAGAGTCTTCAGTTGACAAAGTGCTACTCAAACCGTTACAGAGAATTCCTTCAGTAAGGCAGATCTCAGGAAAATATTTTCTCCATTTTAGGGTTCACAAAGGAGAAGTTGCTGAACATATTTTGGTCCATGCTGTTAATGAGTGCTCTGTCAGCACAGGACAGTCTAGGTTTTTCATTTAGAAATTCCTTGTCGAAGTTGCTACAGTCACTTGGAGATTTCTTCAAGAAAAGGAAAAAAAAATATGTCAAACCACTAATACTGAGATTTTCATTACAATGGTACTGGCCCTATCAGGGTACACCTATGGGCTCAAGTTATGTAGACAGGAGCTATTAAATATAAATATTATATAGGAGGCACTGAGCCTGTGATCCATGAATTCAGCCAGGAAGGGATGTCACAGCTTTGCAACACATCAGACTGGAGCCATCAATTAAATAACAATTGTGGAAGACTGTAAAATGAAGGTATGATGCACTGGTCAAATTAAATTATATTATTGTTATTAATAGGACCTTAATAGTTTGATAGGTCAGTTATTAATAGAATTATTCTGACTTAGCCAATCACCTGGTTACCTGAACTGCTTTACCTTCTGCAGTGCAGTGGAAAATGATCCCTGCAGAATGGGCTGTAGTTACATGGTAAAGAGAAGGTGTTTTAAGACATCCAGACCCCTGCTATGAGAACTGAGAAACAGATGAGTAATTTATGGTTTCTCAGGTGTGGGTGTGCCAGACCTGGCCTTACAGTCAGCACAAAGTACACTTATGATGACCCGGTCAGGCAGCCCACCCATTAGAAGCACATAGTCTAGAAGACATGGGATGGCTGGAATTGGAAGGAGATGCATCCTCACCACTCTCGGTTTGAAAGGAGGCTCCATCCTTCTGTCTTCTAAAGCTTCCCAGTTGATCTCCCGGAAAAAGGCATGCTGGCGGATGTTCCCTCGTGCTCCCAGTCTCCTCTCAGGTTCTCTTACAAAGAGCTAGAATGTTGATTCCATAGGTTAAACTCTGTGCTGATAATGCAGGCATTAAGCAGGATGGAATATGTTATTTTGGTCAGTGCAATGCGAATAACCCACAATTTAAATCATGGGGGGTTTTCACTAAGGAAGGCAGTTTACTGATTGATATAGAGATGATGACTATCTCTAATACTGACAGAAGTACAGGGTGATTGCGCAGAAAGATGGCAGTGTATGTCCCAGAAAGAGATGTTCAACACATCAGTCTGGTGTAATCCATAGTCTGAAGCCTGGAAGAGTGTCTCGTACCTTGGGGATTGCTCTGCAAAGAAACTGATCTGTGCTGATATCTGGTACCCTGTGAGGAACCATATCATAGGTCAGGAGAAAGAGGACACGTAGATGGCCTTATGACTTAGGTCAGGTGTGGTTTGAGGTTGTTATAGGTTTAGCCAGGTGGGCCTAAATTTAGGCTCTAAAATTTAGACTAGGCCTGGAATTGTCAGCTGCCTTGAGCTGGGCTGAGCTAGCTAACAGCTGACTTCTTCTAGCCAATAATATGGTATTCCATACCATACTACATCATCTCAAAAGAAGTAAAATCCAGTGTGTGGGAGTGGCTTGGACAGTTGCTTCACAGCTGTGGTCCCAGCAAGACACACCGTGCTGTCCCAGGAGGGACGGGGAGGTCCAAGCCCACAGCACCGGCTCACCATCATGTTATCTTAGGGAAGTAAAATGTTTGTTCTTAGTTCTTCTCTTTGCTTTACTCTGTCTTTAGAGAATTGACTTCTTTAGAATGATTTGTAGTTAAAATGGTAAAATCTGTGCTTACTGGGGAGTGCGAAGTTATATATAACTTGTATAAGTGTGTGTTATATTGCAGTTTTCTTTCAATTTTCTCTTTTCTGTATAAATACATGTAGTTAGTTTCAGCATAAACCTGGTTTAGAGGGGTTTTTTTCCTCTCCCTCTTCTTTTTCTCTTGGCTGGTTGGTGGGGAGAGGAACCCTTTTTCTCTGTTCTTGGGCAGTTGGCGTTTTGCCAGCTCAACCTAAGACAGAGGTCCACCAAAAAGATAGTGAGTCTCTCTGGTCCAATCACGCTAAATTTTTTTCTCTGTACAACAGCTGAAGACACACAAATCAAAGAGGACAATTCTGGTTAAAAAAGAGACTTTGATTCACTGTGTGGTTATTCTTACCTTCACCAAAATGTCCTTTGCATCCTTGTCAAGCCAGCGAGGGTAGAAAGGGTTATCCATACGGATAGACTGGAAAAGCTCCTCTTCATCTTGGCCATGGAAAGGGGATTGGCCAATAAGCATCTCATACAGGAGGACACCAAAGGACCACCAGTCAACAGAGGTGTTGTACTTCTGCCCCAGCAGTATCTGCCCAAAAAGAGGAGTGACAAAGTCTGAAGGAAAATGTCTGACATGAGTATTTTATCTTCAGAAGGGTGGCCAGACCATGATCTCCCAGCAGCTACTTTGCACTGAGTGGGATGGCAGAGGTGCTTCCCTCAGCCTGCATGAGCCAGAACATCTGCCAGATGTGCAGGGGCTGTGGTTTGGGGAGCTCCAAGTCACAGCCACACGTGGGTGCCAAAGCAATCCTTTGCTCTACAGATAAGCTTGCAGGTAACCCTTAAGTTAATTGAACAAATCTTTGGCTATCAGAGAGATCTCAAACATAAAAAGTGAGGCAAGTAATTTTTATTTTGCCTCTTCTCCAAGTCAACCCAGTGGTTCAGATCAGGCTTGTGTTTTCCAAGAAGAGAAATAGTTAGGCATTAGCACTTTGGGACTGACTCAACTCACATAAAACTGAATTTTAAATTACAAAATTTGCAGAGTTAGGGTACTTTAGGGCCCTTTGAGGTGGTGTGAATATATCCCAGCAAAATATTCCCCAGGAAAAACCATGAAATTGGTTGCTGGTCTGTCCTCTTGAGACAAACTCAGTTACAAGTAAAGGGATGGGAATTTATCCTCAGTCAGTCCACCTGTTTGTGCCTTTCTGTGTCAGCTATAAAGTGAAAGCTACATCCAGTGTACAGGGCCAGAAGGGTCAGCTGGAGTGTCAACCTCCCCCAGGTCTCAAGGACCACCACTAAGTCCTCAAACTCTATGGAGAAACAAAATTATTCTCAGCTGCCTTTAGGTATCTGTTATGGAGATACCTAGAGCTGAACCATTTGCTGTTTTCACAGCTGCGGAAGGGAATTTGTCCAATTTTAGATGTCCAGATAAATATCTATCTGCTGTAAAATACAAGCCCCTGTTTGTCTCCTTTGGTTATCAAGAAGCCTAGAAAACATGCTCATATAGAGATGTTTACAGTGTAGATATCTAAAGGTTCATGAGATGACTGTGATATGCAGGATTACCAGGATTTTGAGCTATAGTGGGGAAAAGTTCATTTTAAGATATAATCTTTACTCTTGAGCTTGGTTGCAATGGGATGCCCAATAATCCAGCCATGGAACAGGCATCAATGACAAGTCTTGGTGATGTCTTAATACCAGTGAAAACAACTCTCCAGGTCAGTACATGCGAAATTGCTTAGAATTGAAAAATGATCATCTTATTGCTTAAAAGTGAAGTGGCTTATTAATTGAGTTACTCAGAGTCTCTCTGCGGTCATGGAGAGAAAACTGTGATTTAATTGACTTCTACATTTGAGATAAGAAGGGACGACTTGTCTCCTGGGATGCTTGTGCTACTACAACACTATAAAGTGCCATCTAATGCTTCATTTTAAGATGAATTTTCTCACATTAGGTGAGAATTATCCCCCTCTGATGTACCTGTGACATCTTACAAAGCAGGACTTCAGTGTCAGAACTAAACCAAATCTGATGTAGAATACTTATGGCTAACATGTCTGTCTCCAAAGGAGAAGATGCAAAAAGGACAAAAAGGAGATTCGAATATACAGTGTGATATCTATAATGAGTTTCACTCAGAGCAGCCAGGCAGAAAGGGACCTGGGGGTACTAATTGACAGGAAGCTCAACATGAGCCAACAGTGTGCCCAGGTGGCCAAGAAGGCCAATGGGCTCCTGGCCTGTATCAAAANATCAGAAAAAACTTCTTTGCAGAGAGAGTGCTCAGGCATTGGAATGGGCTGCCCAGAGAGGGGGTGGATTCCCCATCCCTGGAGATTTTTAAACGCAGATTGGCCGTGGCACTGAGTGCCATGATCTAGTTAATGGACTGGAGTTGGCCCAAGGGTTGGACTTGATGATCTTGGAGGTCTTTTCCAACCCAATCGATTCTATGATTCTATGATTCTATGAAAAAAAAAGAAACAGCAAGACTCCCTAATATATTTCTTCTGAATCACTTACAAACAAAATCATCCCAACCTTTCCTTCTGAAAAGACACCTTATTTTTATAAGGCTTTACCTTTTAAAGGATGAAGTGTCTGGAAATTGAAATTAAATGTTTTATGGCAACCAAACAAAAGATTTATTAGCTTGGAAATTATCAAAAAAGAAACAAACCTAGTGATTTCATTTCAGGTTGTCTTTGTTTTGTTTTGTTTTGGTTTTTGGTTAGATATTTCTTGAAATAAAAAAAAAATTGTTTGTCTACTGACCCAAAGCTCCCTTATTCACATGGCTGTGGCCAAGGTGCTGGGGCTGTAACAAATTACAGTGGTAGCAGCTGCAGTGAAATACTGACAAAGGGTCCAGCACTCCTGCCTCTGGCAGAAGAGATGATCCATAAACTCTAGCAGTGCTTTCAATTTAGAGGTAAAATGTTTTATATGCACTCGTTGAATCTCTAAAATAAATGATGAGGCAGAAATAAAACTCTGAGCTGTTTTCTTTTTTCTTTTCTATCAAGAAAAACCACAGATAATGGACAATCAACACTTGGCTCACTCTTTTTTTCTTTTTAGGATAGAAAAATAGCTCTTTTTTATCTTAAATAAAGCATATTGAAATGGAATAAAATCCCATTGCAGCTTGATTGCAGAGCACACTTACACCTGCTCTTAGGCAATAGAAATCCAATTGATTTGAAGAGACTCTTGAGTAGTGTAACCTGGGCCAGACTGGAGCCCTTAGTGCACAGTAAAGAACCAATGAATTATAGTAGAGTGAAAAAAAAACACCAAAGGCTTGGAAAGCTATTTGGAAAGTACTAAAATCCATCATGAAAAGACTAAAATTACGAAGTGGGATCTCGAAAGGTAAATAAATGGATTTCAGACCAGTGTCTGACATGAGGCATGGATGACTTGTAGGTTTTCTCTGAGCTGAAAAATGTTTTCTTTCATACTGATTTTGCCACCTAATTAGTCAAAGACTCTCCATAGTAAGGTCTATTATTGTGTGAAATCACCAGGTTAAGGGCACTTTCTCTTTTCTAGAGGCATCTAGTTCAAAATACCTAAATTAAAACAACAACAAAACCAAAACAAACAAAAAACTCACCCAACCAAAAAAAATCCCACCAGGTTTCTCTCTGGTTAAAAATGAAAGAAATGAGGGAAAGGGTACAATCAGCAGTCCTCATGCTGTTTCTGTCCCTGAATTGCAGGACCTACATCTTGGAGCTTCTTCTGCCATGGCCCAAACTGAATTTCCACCAAGCATTCTGTTTCTTGGTTTGAACCAAGTACCACTTGTTTCCCAGCCCCATTTGTACAAAAAAGAAGGAATTCATCACATAAATGTGCAATTCCAGACAGAAACATAGACTCTGGCTCAAAGTGAAATCCAGTTTCTAGTCTGGAACTGCTCAAAACTAGTTGTTACTCTTTGCAGCCTCCACCACTGACCAATGTCCTAAGACATGTTCTTTGGCCCACAGCAGCTTGATGACCTCCCTGCATGTCACACCTACCTCAGGAGCGATATAGTCAGGAGTCCCACAGAAAGTACTTGTCTTTGCATCTCCAAACATGTTCTCCTTGCACATCCCAAAGTCAGCAATTTTGATGTGCCCCTCATTGTCCAGGAGGACATTGTCCAGCTTCAAGTCCCTGCAGAGAAAGATAAGGAAGACCCTCCTTTAAAGGTTCCAGAGACACATAAGTCATTGTAGTTATTTTAGCCTACAAAAGAAGCCTGAGGGATGAATGAAGAGCTGCTCTTTTGGACTTCAGTGTCCCTCTTCCTATTTTCTCTTGTCCCAACACTGATTTAGAAAAGACACAGAATCATGGAATCATAGACTAGTTTGACTTGGATGGGACCTTAAAGATCATCTTGTTCTACCCCTCTGCCATGGGCAGGGACACCTTTCTTTAGACCAGGTTGGTCCAAGCTCCATCCAACCTGGCCTTGAACACTTCCAGGGGTCACATCACTCAGGACATCTTCTAAAAGCTGCGTCCTTCAAGGATGCAGAATGGTGAAGCTAAGAAGGGCTTTGTGCCAGCTGGTGCTTCTGCCCTAACACAGCCTGGAAAAGGAGAGCAAGAAGTGACCAAATAATTCTCATTTTCTCCTTCTCTGGGAGTCTCAATACTCTCTCTGAAGCTGCTGCCAGATCTCCCTCCTAGTGCAGGCTCCACAAATGCTGGAAGAGGTAAGGACACACAAGTTCTGCATCTCTTGCAGAGGGTCAGAATAATGCCAAACATGAGCAGAACACCCACCACCTTTTCACTGCTGAGCTGCACCATCTGAACCCCAGGGATTTACAAAGCCCGGCCCACATAGCTATCAGGCTGCTGCCAGAGGTATCAGGCTCTGAGATACTCTGGGAAGCAGAGTCCAGGGAGAGGAAGAAAACAGAAATGCATAGAGAAGGAAACAAAAGCAAGTGAATTGATGAACCGTGATCATTGATGGAGAACAATGAGGTCCTCAGTGAGCATGGGGACAAACTCTGAAAGGAGAGAAAAGCTGATAAAGAAGGAAAGAGAAAGAAAGAAGGGAAGGCTGGCATGGCTTCTATGTTAATTTTTTATATCTTACCTAAAAGTTTTGCTTTTCATTGAGATAATGACCTGGGGAGATGTTTGGGTCACTGATGCTGCACTTAACCAGGGGTGTAGGCAGAGTTTGGCTCGATTAGCCTGTGAGTGCACACATTCCTGCACAGCCTGTCTTGTGCTACCAATCACTGCTCCTTCTCAGGGCTCCCAAAGCACTCAGACACATTTGCTTGTACTCATAACTGAGGATATAATTGTTCTTTTTTGATTTCTGCTAATTCACAGCCTGCACATATTTGGGCCAATAGGCCAAACTGGATGGAGTCTGATCTAGTGGGTGGCACTCTTGCCTATGACAAGGGGATTGGAACCAGGTGATCTTTAAGGTCCCTTCCAACCCAAACCACTCTGTGAATCTGTGATTCTATGATTTTCCACAGCTGAGGCAAGAGTCCTAACAATGAGGTTCTGTACAGCCATCCTCCTGGTGACAAATGTTTTACAATGTGGTGGGTTTTTTTTTCCCAGAAATGGCTTTGAATCCCTCAAAGAAGGTAATTTCTAATGCATGATGCTCCTGGGATGATGGCTGGCAATTGCAGGAAAGATGAGTGTTCAGCCTCTCTCTGTAAAAAAGCTCCTTGTTTTGCTTTGTCCATGTCCTAATCAGGGTGGGGATCGTCCAAGTGTTTACACACTAAATTGTCGTCATGGGGCAATTGTTCATTGCTGCTCAAATATGGCCCAAGACAAAATGGGACTCATCAATCAAAGAGAAATACAGAGACAACCAAGACATTTGCCTTCCAAGTGGCAGACACTCATGTTGTCACAATTTCCAGCTGGAATGACTTATTTTAGTTACACCACCGAGATCAATCTGGGGCTGCCAGCACTGCTTTTATTTATCTGGTAGATCGAAGCAAAACAAAAAACCCATCACCTACAGCTCGCTTCCATTATTTTGATGAGTCTCAAACTCATTGGCTCCAGGGACTGGAGTTTCTGCCAAAAACACTTCAGCTCATTCATTAAAATTTAAGCCAACATTTCCAAACGTGGGTGCACAAGACAGAACAGCTGGATTCATTATTCTTGCGACATTGCAAGTGGTGTAGTTTCAAAAATGATTTCTATTCACTTTCCTAAGTGCTTAGTTTGCTCTGACAGGGATACTGATGGCTGTGAGTTCTCAACTGACCTCGCTGTCATTGTCTTCAGTGAAAAAAGGGAAAAGGAGTAGAATGGGTAAAACGTTTTCTCTCAAAGCTTGACACCCAATGCAATATTACACCATCTCCTGGGAATGAGGTATTTCTTCCTATCCCCATACTCCCCAATGCCCAGATATCCCAATTTTCTCACATTTCCCAAGGCTCCAGACTCTAGA
The DNA here is from genome assembly GCA_013396695.1 of Sakesphorus luctuosus. Classification (NCBI taxonomy): domain Eukaryota; kingdom Metazoa; phylum Chordata; class Aves; order Passeriformes; family Thamnophilidae; genus Sakesphorus; species Sakesphorus luctuosus. Next base: position 978,280 of record VWZD01002257.1, on the reverse strand, counting down.
CACCCTTCTCCTTTCATGAGGAAGTAGGTCCCAAGCCCTGACACAGCACCAGTGTAGTGATTTCAAAAAAACATGGGAATTATAAATAAAATGTCAGCATTACCTGTCCTGCCACAAGCTCACCATGCCCAGCAGATATTTTTAAATCAGCTTTTCGGAGAAGATTGAGTAAAAATGACACACATGGCAAAGTGGTTTGGGCATAATTAGAGCCAGAAACTTGCTGAGACCCCTGGGATCATCTCAACTTAGTACCACTGATATTGATCTCATGTTTATGCAATCACCATCATCGGTCAATAGAGACTATAAATGGCTCCCACGTGAGTACTAATAAGAATCAAAGCTCGTGTTTTAAAGGGGGAATGGATTGTAAACAAGCCACTCACTTTCAGCATTTGTTCTAATGTTCACACTACATGACAAACATTGAAATAAGCTCATTTTGGCTTCAGCAAACATCACTGATGTAGTAGTGAGCTTTCTCACTTGTTTGTGATGAGCTATTTGTTTCCTGCTTTTACAGAAGGTTGCAATGTACTGACTGAATTTTGCCATGGAGATGAGCTTGACTAGAGCTCCACAGAAATTCAGTTCCTCCTTTTGGCCATGGGAAATAAGACTGTGGCCTGATTTCTGTTAGAAATGGGCACTTCTCTTACACACTGTGACACAGGTTTGACAAACCCAAAAATGCCCACTCTGCTCCGCTTACTATAAGAGCTTGACAGCCAACTCAGACTCATGATGGTAGGTGAGATGAGCCCCATCTCCCCATGGAACTGTGCACAGCACACCCGTTAATAATGCAAAATTATGATATATCACTGTCTCTCTGCTGTTGTTACTTGAGCTGAGCTTGTCACCACTGTCCCAGGGTATTCAGCATGGCAGATATACAAAGGTCTAACTTGACCTTATATACCTTGATATGCTGAAAGCTTAAATAGGATGCCTATACTGGCTGCTGTATGAATGACTGTGTAAATGCATCCCAGGGCTTGTTTTCACGTTAACTGAAATAGGGCTGGATTCTTAAAAAGGGCTTAAAAATGCCTTTTAACATGATCTCTTCAAAACAAAACATCCAGACTCTGTAAAAAGGAAATCTGCACAGAAAAGCAATGTCAGTAAGTACATCCAAGAAACAGTCTCTCTGTTGCCATTGGTGTTTGCAAGGAAAGCAGAAAAGGTTTAACATATTAGCATACTATTTACATCAAAGAGTAAAATTACCTGTATATTATGCCTTTGGAATGGAGGAACTGGAGCCCACAAATTATTTCAGCAGCATAAAACCTGAGTGAGAGAAGGCACAAGTTAGAACAGATTCTTCCCAAAGGCATTTTCAGCTAGACCCCCCCAAAAAATGGAAACTTTGTCTCCACAAGAGCCAAAATTTCATTAGGTTCCCAGAAGGTTTGGAGTGTCTCCAGAAGGCTTGGGGTGACTGTGTTTTACGGATGGATGATGTGAAATTCCCAGGAGTGTCCCACACAGCTAGCAGCCCAATTCCCAATGAAACCACTTTGTGAAATGGTAGGGATTTGGAACCTACTTATCTTCAGGGATTTGGAAGCCACACTGCATGGCTAGATGAATTTTTCTCTAAGCAACTGATCCTGAGGATGGTTTCTTCAGTGCCAAAGGATGTCTCCAAATCAGCTGTGGAGCAAAACACTACTACCCATCTCCTGCTGCCCACTCTGCCTTGCCTCAAAATAGGATCCCTATTCCCTGTGATGGCTGCAATTGCCAACCACCATGCCAGGAGCATCATGCATTAGAAATTACCTAACAAGAAATGCAGACTGTGTCTGTACTTCTCCCTTACATATTTAAAGGGATATTTGAAGTAAATCAATGAATTACAGTGATCACAGAATAATGCAACGGTTTAGGCTGGAAGGGACCTTAAACCCCACCCAGTTCCAACCCGCTGCCATGGGCAGGGACACCTTCTACCAGACCAGGTTGCTCTGAGCCCCATCCCCCCTTGCCTTGAACACTTCCAGAGATGGGGCAGCCACAGCTTCTATGAGCAACCTGTGCCAGGGTCTCCCCACCTTCACAGCAAAGAATTTCTTCCTAATATCTACTCTAAAGCCACTCTCTCTCAGTTTAAAGTCATTCCTCCTCTTTGTATTCCTGCATGCCACACCAGACTGGAAACTGCAAATTACAGTGAATGCCTCAGACCCCAGGAGAGCAGCTATGATTTGTCACAATCAGTAGCTGCTGCAAAAACATTGGACTGGCGCCAGCAATGGGACAGGCAGGTGGGCATCTGGGATGGGCAGCACAGACACTCCTTGGCTTGTCAAATTGCCCTCTTCACTGCTCAGATTTATGTCTTGCTTTTCATTGACTCAAAGAGTCATTTAGGTTGGAAAAGACCTCTCAGATTATCAAGTCCAACCATTCCTCCAGCACCGCCAAGGCCACCATTAAACCATGTCCCCAAGTGCCACATCCTTATGTTTTTTAAATGCTTACAGGGATGGTGATTCCATCCCTTTCCTGGGCAGCCTGTTCCAGTGGCTGACCAGCCTTTCAGTGAAGAAATTTTTCCTAATTTTGAAAGCTTATACATAATATGAACTAGCAGCTTGGTGGCCTTTCTAGGGACCTTTTTTGAGTTTGAGGTCTTTGTTCTCAACACATTTTACCCAAAGGACAGCACCACATCCTGCTGCAACGAGACAGCATCAGTGTGAAGAATGAAAGTGCCCTCCAGAAAGGAATGTAACCAGAGGATTATATACCTCCCCCAATGTGGCACAGCTCTGCTTCCTCAGTCTCCAATGTATTGGCCCTTAACGCTGAACATTCAAATACTTTCAAAAAAAAAAAAATCACCAAACACTGATTTAAATGACAGGCTTTAAAAAATAAATTATTAAATAAAAATTAATCCCTATAGTGGTTTCAATATTGACTTTCAAAATACCTTTTGCTTGCAGAAGGATTATAAGCACATTTCATTTATTCTAATTCTTCTATTTACTTTAATCAAAACTAAATAAATTTTTAATTCTTTGTTGGTGTATTAATTTTTTGTTTAAATTTACCTTTTGTACTTCCAATAGGTTTTATCTCTTTCTCTCCACCCCCTCAAACTTTAAAGGGAAAAAGGGAAAATCCCATTACTTCCAGCAAATAGCAGCTTCACCTCTGATCACTGGACTGGGAACCTCAACTTAAGCAGGTCCTGCAGCTTGGCTACAGGCCACCCAGTGTTGTGAAGAACAAGATATTTGATTCCACAGATGGCTCAAAATGCATTTCTTGGATTTATCTGATGGTGGTAAATCTCGGACGGAGGTTGGGTCCACGATGTCATTACTGGGGCCTCTGATTATGGGCTGAGCAAGAACTCAAGGAGTGCAACAGAGAGACCCCCAGGGCTGCTGTGGTTCACAGCAGAGTGTTGTAGGTTGCTTTAAAATGACCCTCATCGAGGGGAAATGTAAATAAAACCCTGAGATTAGCTCAGTTGGTGAGAACATGGTGCCAATAACACCAGCATTGTGGGTTTGATCCTCATATGGGCAATTCACTCAAGAGCTGGACTGCATGATCCTTGTGGGTCCCCTCCAACACAGAATGTCCTGTGGTTCCCATTCTGAAGATCTGAGGCAGATCTGGGGCTGTTTACAGACAGTGGAGGCACCTCCAGAGGTGAGGTCACAGTTGGATTGAGTGGTTCCTCTGGAGCCCTGTTCTGTTTGAGGGACTGCAGCCCTGGGAAGGGGATTAATCCATCAAGGATGGCTCTACGGGACACCTTCTCTCCAGCTCTGAAAAACATGTGGGACTGTGCTGAGGTTAGTGCAAAATACAGGAGCCAAGTCACAAGCCAGAAGGACATTCCTGGTTTGCAGGCTAGAGGATAAACCTGTGGACAGACACAAAGCTGATGAGGGTGTAGCAGAAACTGCAATGCTTCTAGATGGGAAAAGCTTCCCTGATTGACCAAGAATGTAAAGCAAGGTCATGTCTCACTGAAATCAACTGTGTGGATGAGCTCTAAAAGCCTTCTGTGGGAGGGGAAAGAGGGGAGGGAGAGGAAGGGACTTGCTCCAAATCTTTCACTGAGGCAGTGGGAGGACCTGCATGTCTATTTTGTTCATTTTGGAGAGAGCTGGGATAGAGATTCTGCTTCCAGCATAAACATTATCCCCACTTTGCAGCTGGGTAAGGTGAAGAGAGGTCAAATGATTTGCCCAAGGTTTCCTCTACAGGACAATAACAGCTGGGGTTAAAATCAAGTTCCCAGTTGTCTGTTGCTGCTGCCTTTGCTTCTCTCCTGTGTACATCCTGCAAGCCCAAAGGCAATAATAATGATATCTTACGTTGCTCTGGGAAGGTCAAATTTATGGCAACTCTGGATATGAAACATGAGGTCTCCTCCATTGAGGTATTCCATCACAAAAAAGAGGTTTTCCTAGAGAATGAGACAAAATAAGAATATATAAGTGTGGGGGGAAACATAAAGTAAAAGTGTAAAAGAATCCCAAACAAACAAACCATTCAAAAAGCACTCAAGAAGAGGAAGGAAAAGATTACTGAGAGGGTTTTGGAAAGAAAGCAGTTTCTTTTTTAGATTCCTCATTTCTCCCCTTTATTTCCTAAGCCCATACTCACCCCCTCTGCTCTGATAAGTACAAACACCATTAGCAAACATTGCAAATCCATTTAACAACCAGCTGGGGCTGTTAATTTTTACCAGCAGACTTCCAAGCTCACTAGAAGGCAGTGAGTAACTCTACAGTGCCTGTATAACAGAAGGACAGATGGACAAGTGGAAGAGGTAAAAGTCAACCCCAGGTCTCTCCTGGTCCCACTCCCAGAGCATTATCCATCCAGTGAAGTGATCTCAAGCTGCTGTCACCTGAATTCCTGCATATCTTCTGTGGATGCACATGGGTCTGACTTTTTCAAGTTCTCAGAGACACTGGCCAGATGCAACAATCAGTTTTAAGCACAGGCTTGATTTTAAGCCTGAAAGCTGCTCTGTTATACAGGGCAAGATGTAATTTGCTGGTGGGAAGATTCATGAATTTATCCTATTTTTGCATCCCACTGAGTGCCTGCATGTCAGTCCTTGTCCCCAGTTGCATGCAACCATCAGCTGTTTGACCAGCGCAGTGGAAAATCCTCCTCCTGCTACATAGAAATAATGGAATTGAATATTGGATAGTGAGCAGAACCGATCACCAAGGTTTCCTTTTCAATCCTTGATGGAGAACCACAGTGTCATAAAATGGTTTGCGTTGAAAGAGACCTCAAAGGCCATCCAGTTCCAACCCTCCTGCCATGGGCAAGGATACCTTCCTCTAGACAACGTTGCTCATACACATGGCATTGATCCTCTCACTGCTTCACCAGCCAAAACTTCACCACCAGGTCCCTGCAGAAGGTGGAAGCTGGTTCAGACCAATCCCTTCCTCACTGACTTGTACCTACAAAGCAGGAGGGGCACCCTTTCCTGGTGGAAGAGTAACCCTGCACTGAGTTATGCCTCCAGTTCAAACTTCTGTTTTTGTAATCTCACCTTTTGTGCATAAATGCAGGAATAAAATAAAATGGATGCAGTATTATTTTTTTTCAGAAGTCTGTCTCTGTTCCGTACACACCTGCAGTCAGTCATCTCTAGGCTATGCTATGAAGTTTATGAATATCTTGCCTGTGTTGCCTATTGCCCATCACATTTTTTTCTGGGTAGAGGGGAAATAGAGTTCTTTTCACTTACATTTTTAACAGTTGAAGATTTTTATCCATAAGATTTAATATAAGTATCTCTGGCAGCAAGCCAAGGGCTGGCTATTTTAAAAAACCACAGCAGTGCCTGTTGCTTTCAAACAACAGCTGTCTGCTCTAATTTGTGCAATTTCTTTAGCCAGATCCTTTTAATTACAGCACTCTTATTTAAATGGATGTCTCACTGGAAGCCACACCTGTCATCCAACAAGCACAAGGCTAGATGTGGCCTCCTGGGGAAAGAATTTTGTCACTAAACCAAATGGGTGCAGATTTTCACTTTGAAGGTCTTGTATCCGTAGAGAGCTGCACAGGTAAATCAGTTTAAGCAAGGAAGGAAGCCAAATGGAGATGGGCACTGTAGTGAAGAAATGCATAAATCTTGGAAATAATGTGAACTCAGGAGCCCATTCAGGAAAATACTTGAACAGATGCTCTTTGTGAAGGTACACAAGGAGGTGATGAGGTTTAGCCACCAATAGCAGCCACGTGTGTCACACTGGGACAGAAGAAACCTGATGGGTCCTCAAATGGGCCAGATCCAGCTTCAGTGGGACTTCAGACTGGGAAGGAGAAAACCCCTGGGTTTCCCTGGAAAGTCCACTGATTTTGGCTACGCCTTGTCATACATTTTTAAGTGTAACTTGAAGCCCAAGTTTGTTCAGCAAAACAAGCCATCGTGTTCTGCTTGCTCATGGATTTGAGCAACCATCTGATGTACCTATTTAATTGAATCCAGGACTCTAACTTGAAACTGGGGACTTTGTCAGCATCCTTCTGCCATCTGAGGAAAGAAAAGGTGGACAACATCCCAGATTAATTTATATCCAAATATATGAACTCTGTTGCTCAACTGCCTTAAGCTATGAAGCTGAAGACTACAAATTTAGGGGTGTTTAGTACTGAAGTTCATGGTCTACAAGGTGATACAGAATGGTACATAAACACTATTAAAAAGAGAGATGGCATCACTCTGCCTTTTCTCCTCTGGGGCTTGGAAGTTCACCTTGCTTCTTGCAAAGTGTAGTTGTCTGGAATGGCTCATGGAGAAAAATTGCTTGAGATCAGCCCTAAGTAGGTCATTATGAGTAGTAAAGTTGTGATCAAGCAGGGACAACTGCAACAAGTTATTGGAGTCAACTTCCTGAGATCCACAGAGCCACAGAACACACTGAAAATGGGAAGTGGCAAAACCCATACATGAAACCACTGAAAACTCAACAGTGTGTTGGAGTTAAAGGGTAAGAGCGGCACAGAGGATGTGATTGCAGACAGGCTCCAAGCTACACTTCCCCTTGTGCTGGGAAAGTTGTCTGAGGGCTCCTGTCTGCTAATGCCAGGCTCTGAATTCTGTCAGGACCTGGAGCAGGTGAGTGGGGATTAAGTAGATAGTATCCAATTGAAAATGTCCCTGCTCACTGCAGGGGTGTTGGACTAGATGACCTTTAAAAGTCCCTTCTAACTCAAACCATTCTAAGATTCTTTGATTCTATGATTCTCAAGCAACTGGGATGGCATAACTCTGTCATGCCTTTATCCCCTGCAATGGTCCTACATGTAGATGTTAAGCAAACCAACAGGAATGTTGTTCCTCAGTGGTCAGACCTACATAGCTCTGCAGGAGGCTTGGAAAGAGTGCCCTGCCTCTCTGCCTTGCAGACAGGTGCCAGATGACTTCTAAGGGAGCACCTCCAGGTAGGAAATGCTCAAGCCAAACTTCAGGTCGTGTTTCCAGACACAGAACAGAAAAAGTCTGGTCTCATGGCAGAGCTTGGGACCATGTTTTACAGCCACAGAGTTCAAGAAGGACTGTAAAGGCACTTTCTGCACTCAGTGGTGGACACTGCCCTAGGGTAGCTATAGAATAATAGAAATCCTGAGTTGGAGGGGACCCACAAGGATCATCAAAGTCCAACTCCCGCGCCTGAACAGGACAACCTCAAGAATCCCACCATGTGCCCGAGTGTGTTGACCAAGTGCTTCTTAAACCAGCTGACACACTCATGTGGGTAAGAACATCCACATATGTCAGGCATTCCCTACTTCCAGGCCATCTCCCAGAGGCCTCCTCCACTGCAGCACAGGGAACACGACAAACCCTTCCATGGGAGGATGAAGAGCTGCCCCTACAGCAGCAGAACCATACAACATGATGTAGTACAACACAGACATGGACACACACGGAAGAACACAGTTTCCCAGTCGAGTCAATCCTGCCAGGTGCTGAAAGCCTTGAATACTGCAAGAATTCAGTTTCCTATCAGACCAGTACCTGTGCCAAGCTGAGCTCCTCTCCACAGAGCCACCTGTTTCCTCTGTTCCTCTCCAGTACATGGCAGGGATGGAGTTAAACCAACCTGATTCTGCTCTACATTAGACTGCTGTGAGAATGAATAGTCCCTATCAGAGATGCTTTCAACTTTACAAACAGTGAGTAGAAAGCAGGCAGCATTTAAATTGATCTTTTGAAGGTACATCCTTTACAGGCTCTTAAAATCCTCAAACCAGCTGGGAGCCCTCCAGAGCACTTTTCTGCAGAGATTTTTAGATTTTGTTTCCTTTGCATCTGAAAGCACTTGCATCCATACAAATACACAATTTAACACCATTTACTAAAAAGCAAAAATTCATCTTCCCAAGGCTTGCAGGAGGATGAATATCAGAATAATTAATGCTGCAGGACAGTGTGGCTTTGCTCTTATTTAGAGCAGTTACCCTAATAAATGACTCCATGTGGAGAAGGTTCCAAATGGAGTGACCTAATCCTGCTGCATCCCATTGAACTGGGTTGGTCCCGGCCAAGAGCAAGGTTTGACATGATGCAATGCTCTCTAAGGTCCCTTCCAACACAGACCATTTTATGATTCTATGATTCAGTTCCTGCAGCTGATTCCTGTCTCAAGTTTTCATGCAGCTCAGCTCAGCCCAGTCTGGGTTCTTATCCCTGCTTCGGATCTCTTTTATTTCATAGATAGGTGGGATCCAAAGGCCTCTCAGCCATTTCCACCACACCACTCAGAGTGTGTTCCAATCCCATCACAGCACCCCATCCAGTGGGAAAGCAGGCAATGCTTTCTACTCCCATGAGGAACAGATAATGAGGTGGCCATAGGTGTTCATCTACATTTTTAACTTATTATTTGCACCAAATCAACCCCAGGTTTAATTCTGTTCTCTGGTTTAAAGACTTTTCCCCCCTCTCTTGTGTAGTATCAGCCTACCTTCTGGAGATGGCAGCATTTCTTACAGCTGCCAAATAATTCAGTCCAGTCCCTGATCTCACTATTTTTTTCTTCTTCTAATCTTTGCACTGTCAGCATTTTGAACTGCCTGTTAAACTGCTCATTTGGGATGCTTAGTGTTGTGTGCCCCTCTGCTTTGTACAAAGCATATGAGTATATTTATACACACATATAAAATACATAGGTATAGATAAAGGTGAAGAGATGGCTCACAAGAGCTCCTTTTGCTTGAGTTCTAGAGATCCCACTTCCCTTCTGCACAGCTCAGAGTACACATCACTTTCTGGCAAACCCAGTTACTATCAGCCATGTCTTGCAGGATAAAGTGGCTTTCCCTATCAGTATTGGGCAGAATTTTGAAAAAAAGACCAATTTTCTCAAAGTTACAAAAAGATTTCTGTGAAGATTTGTGGGTAAAAAAAATCACAAGACCAAAAACGAAATAAAAACTACTGAAATTTGTGAAACATAAATATTTTATCAGCTGAAAAACATGTGGAAAAAGTAATGTTTTTATTGTAAGAAGTCGACTTTTGGTTGTGGTTTTTTTTTTGGTTTTTTTTTGGGCCAGAGCAGCTCCACTGCAGACTTTTAGAAATTCTAAGCAAAGCTTTATGCATTTTGGGCTGATTTTGATCAGGCTGGACACTGGGAAGGCAATGAGAGTATGTGTATTGAATATATCAATCATCTATCATTTGGAAAAGCACTCTTGGGAGCTGCCCTCTTCTTTTCCTGGCCAATACACTCCCCCTGCTCACCCCATACAGGCTGACACCACCTACAAGTGTCTTGTAAAAACTTCATATATTTGATGTTATAATTAAAGCTGCTCACACCTTCCCTGGCACAACCATGTTGGAATCCCAAAGCTCTGCTGCGATGCTGCTATTTCTGCTAAACCAGGTGGAAATTTTGGCCAGGATTGAATGAAACTTTGCCAGTTTTCCTGCCTGCTGGTTGCAGGAGGCAAAATCCTCAAGGTTCCCCTAAACTGCCCAATTCTTTCCCAACCTCCCCATCAGCTGGTTCATATATGGCCAGCTAGCCTTGAATCAGATTTCTGCAAGCCCAAAATTCTCAAAATACTAGGAGGATGGACAGATGTTTCCAAGCTGATGTATCCCCTCAAAAAGCCAGGAGGATGGAGATTTATGAACCTTGTACCTTCAGGACTGTGTCTCCCAAGTGGCTGCACACCAAGGCTTGGGATGGTTTGTAAATAAGAAGAGGGTGGTTTATACAAGGGAAAAATAACTATGATGTCCTGGGTCAACCCACACACTCTGCTCCAGGTCAGGGAGCTCAACCCTGACTCTCAGCATCAAGTCAGAGAGAGGAGAAAACTGACACTGCACTTGGAAAAATTGTGCAGGAATTGCAGTATCCTCTGAGGAAGTATTTTAAAGAGAAATCTCCGGAAAATACTCATAGAAAACACTTCAGAGCCTAAGAATTTTTAAATTAGGACCACACTCCCTATTTACAATCCATTTCTAATTCCTGCCAATGTAAGAGATTTTAAAGTTAGTGCTAAGCACATGGAAGCAACAGAGCATGTGAAAATGGCTCATCACCAGGACTTTGAAAAGATACAATACCTCAGTAAAGGAGACAATAAATGTTTCTGTAATATTTGCTTTTAAATTGGAATAAAGATTACTTCTCTTTTGGGTTGAGATGGTCTTCTCTGTTTCTATTTTGTGCTGCAAGTCAAAATGCCTCAAGATTTAATTTGCATTTAGGTAAGGGGTGTTAGTAAAACTTGGTCAATGAAGTGAAGAAACAGCTAGAAATAAAAGTGACTTTCAAAAAGGGAAAGCCTATTTTTATTGCAGAAGATCAGTGAGACGCAAAAAAGAAAAATAAAATATAAGCACTGGGATGCCAGTCAATGTTTTGGCATCATTAATTTTGGGATTTCAAAGAATTATAAACATATTTTTCCTCCTCTTTAACATAACAGCATCCTTTTAAATCTAAGACAACAGAGTATCTCCCTGAGCTTATTGTTGAAATTCAGACCATATAATTATGTCAGCTGAATATCTGGGTACAAAGATGACTGCAGTAAAATAAACCAGTCAAATTCAAAGAGAGATTGGGAAAAAAAAAAATGAAAACACCACCCTGGGCTTGCATTTGTTCTCATGTAGCAAAACAAGACAAGGATCCTGAGTTTTGAAAGCACTGGTGATTCAGCCTCTGCAGGAATAAAGGGAAGCATCAGGCCCCTACTAAAACCTGTCTGAAGGGCTGTCAAGCTTTATGTATTGGAGCATTTACTGATGACCTGGGTTGAGATGAGGAAGAAACTCATCACAGAGCTCAGAGAACTGTCAACAGATTACAGGACTTTTTATTCCCCTCTGGAGACATGTGGACTCCCAAGGTCCTTGTTTCAGTGTAGGAATATTCTGGTTTTACTGTCCTTTGCAGAGGTCCTCAGTACCTGAAGCAGCTCACGTAAGCCAAAGCATTAAGGATTCAGAAATACAACACATGTTTCTGTTTGAAACTACTTTTCTATCCAGTGAAACCTTAAAACCAAATATATATATATATTTTTCCAATTAAAAAGTCATGTTTTCAATATTAAAGTCCAGACAGGGACTCTATAGTCTGGACAGCAGTTCCATGGCTGCTGTCCATGGCAGGGCGGTTGGAACTGGATGATTTTTAAAGCCCCTTCCAAACCAAACCATTTTGTGATTGCCATAAAAGATATTCTGAGCGAGCCATGCTGTTGTCTGGGCCGTGAAAGCCCATCCAGGGCTTGTCCCGGCTCTCCTGCTCTGAGTGACTCCCACGCATTGAGAAATTGCTGCTTGCCTTGCAAAGGTCAGAGGAGAAAAGAATGAACTAAAAATCAATTACAGCCCAGAGGAGCTTTGGCCTGGGCTGCCACATTGCAGCTTCTCTGTCTGTGAACTCAAGGGCAAGATGGAGAGATTACATAACCTTGGAAAGGAATAAGGGCCTGGGAGGAAATGGATGGAGGTTCTACAGGGCAGGAGGGCAATAATGGAGTGCTGCCCACAGACAGTGTAGGAAAAGATAATTTGTTTTTTGAGCCTGGAACCCACAATTTTTTCAGGCACTCATTGTTTTTCCATCCTGCAGGTTTTCCTTGCCTCAGTCATGGCTGGAAGCACCCTCTTAAATGGTCAGTAAATCCCACCTGGCTCCTGGCATGACTCCATTTGGTCTCTCATCTTTTTGCTGTGGACTCATGAGGGAAGTGGACCCTTCCATGTATGCACTGCCTGAAATCAGAGCTGCAGACTATTTCTGCTGTACCCATGCTGAACTTGACCTCCAGCTTTCAGACCAGGGTTAGACCAGACTGGAGCATAGAGAAGGTTCAGGTGCTGCATGCCAGTCAGATGTTGGCATCAGCCAGCACCCCTCTGGAGATACAGGCAACACAAGTGGCATTCCCTGGAGTAAAAGCTCCCTCACAGAGCCGTGACTGTTGTCAATATTTTCTCTCTTCAATTAAATCTTGATTTTCTTTGCTTTTGGAGTTGTGTCATTAATATTTTCCTCTGAAATCTAGCTCCTTCAAATAGGGAATTAATTCCTTTCCTTGCCAGGAAAGGATCCATTCCCAGGCCAGACCATCCTGTCACTCCCAAAGGGGTTAAACATGAATGCATGGGCTCAACATCACATCCCCTACAGCAGTTCCCAGACATTCCCTGTTATAAATTTAATCTGTCTTTAAACAGGTGTCACATTGCACAGATGACTGGGATGTACCACAGAGGTTATATTTGTTTCTCCTGAGCCTGCAGAAGCAGCGACAGTCTTGCTGAGCAGGTCCTAACCTCAGACTGAGCAGTAGTTTGTGCCACTAAATCCTGGGGCTGAGAAGCGACTGGGAGTATGCTAACAAAACCCTGGAAAAACAGCCATGAGACAGGGATGCTGCTCTGAATTTGAGCTGAGAGATATCAATCATCTCTCAGGAATGCTTTGAGTAGGTTGGACAGACAAGACAACCTCTCAAAATTCCATCAATTCTCTCTATGCTTTGTGTATGCCTTGGAATTAAGGTGATTGGTTGTGGCTGCAGGAAAAGCTCTGGAAAGCTCATCAGGAGGTGGTTTGTTGGTATGTAGGGCCATGAAAATATATACATTTCTTAAATGTCACTTGAGTTTGGATTTGGAGGCCTAAGATACCTCACGGTGCCCCTCTGAACTGCAGTCGTCATCACCAGTGACTGATGTAGTTTAACAGTAACTGGGGGCAAAGTAGTGAATGGCAGCTTGTTTATTGTCCATAACCAAAGTTTCTTGAGTTAGCTTTGCCCAGTCTAGTAGTTGCAGCATAATTCTTCATGGCCCAAAAGGTTCAGCTAACACTAGTGAGGGCATATCTTCAGCCTGGCTGTGGATGTGGCCTTTGGACATCCTCAGCCCAGGGTACCAGGATGCAAATTTTAATAGCAGGTCTCTGCACAGCTATCTCAGTCAGTCTTGGATGCTCTATTCCAATCCCAGGTTCATATGGGGAAGGCAGATTAACTTTCTGGACCCACTTCCAAGTGCTTAACCTGAAGATCCCTTCCCTCAGCACCACTTTGTGTTCATACTATTCCCTAACATCTGACAGAGTTAAGCCCTTCACCAAGTATCTGTATTGCAGTAAAGCATCCTCAGCCCCTGGAGGAAGGTGACAGATCCTTGTCTTACCTTGGTTTGGAACGTACAGAAGACGTGAGTCAGGAATGGGTGTTCCCAAGCTAAGGAGAGGACTCTCTTCTCCACCATTGTACATTCAACATCATCATCCATCAGCACCACGTCCTTCTTCAGGGCTTTCACAGCAAAATATTGGTCTGTGCTCTTCAGCTCAGCAAGGAACACCTAGGGTGGAAACAGCTGCTCAGAAGGAGTGATTGTCTCCTCTCAGAGCTCGACCCACAGCCATGTGAGGGTGGGAGCTGAGCTCTGGGGAATTGACTGGGGTAGACCTTAAAAAAATGATGTTTAAGGCCCAATTCTGCCATTCAGATCTCTAGACTTTGAGTTTATTCCCCACACCCAGAATAGTTTTATGAAGTTGAGCCCTGGGGGAGGATGAGAAGTTCTTGGTGATTACAAAAGCAGGGTCCTACATGCCTGTGTGGACAGGACATATCAGAGAGTCACTTCTGACAACAGAAACCATCCTTATGCAAATGCTCCTGAAATACATTTCCTGTTTTCTGACTTCAAATAACAAAATAGAGTATTGCTTTGTCACCATTTGAAATGCAAATGTCCTCCACAAGATCCTCAGCAGGTGGAAACCAATGTCCACTAGTAGTTAGACTGATCTGTATCAGGTGTGGCTTTCTACCCTTCCTCCCAGTTAGCAGATCTGAGCAAACAGGTGGGGTCTTCTCTAAGAATGGGAAAATACATCCCAGTGGAGTTACAACCTCTATCCAATTTTACAGGCAGGGAAAATGAGGCATGGAGGAGCAGAGAAGGATCTTCTAGAGACCACAGAACAAAGCAGTCTCCCCTGGAAGGCAGTGCCAGTCCAGAACTTCACACTAACAGCCTGCCAACACTGTTTCTATAGACTAAATAAATATGTAAGATTCATCAAAGAGGTCTTTGAAGTTCTCTACCAGACACTATTTACTGAGTAAGCTCAGGCATGTTTTAGCCCTGACAAAAGATTTATTTACCCTTTTGGCTACTGCTGCATTTCACTTTGTAGCACCAGACAGAGAGTAGAGCCTAGAGCCTCCCTCTGTCTGTGCAGTGAATGACCAGAAATGCTAACAGTGCTGATGCTGCAGGCACCCTTTTTATCCTTGTTTTTGTGCAGGGCACTGCTCTCATGGGGAAACTGGGGAACACGCTACATTTGTGACGTGTGCCATGACTTCCAAGGGGCAAGTAGGCAATGCTCGACCTCAGGAAGAGGTTGTGGTGGGAGGCTTCCTTATGGATCTGGCCCCCAACCTCTCTGGTCCATGCAGAGCTGGAGAGATCCCTCAGGCACTGAGATCTGTACACCCTGTCCCCTCTATGGGGAAGTGAATCTCGCTCCAAGCAAATGAGGGCACCAGGAGCAACACCTACACAGGAAACTTGTGGGTGAGTTTTGTTGCAGAAAGACATGAAATAGCCCATCCTCTGCACACCCACATGGTGCAGAGAGACATGGCTGCTTGCAGGCTTGGAGAGCCTATGTTAGCACAAGGGCTAATGCCAAGTACAGAATCTGCTTCAATGGAGGTATACAAGGCTTAACTAGACAACAACCTCATCTCATTAGATCTGGCTTGAGCAGTGGTTTGGATTAGATGACCTCCAGAGATCCATTCCTTCCAATAAAAAAGTTTATATGACCTCTATACTCTTGAGTCCAAGTTAATCTGGGCTGTGCGTTTTGGGGTAGTCTGGCTTAGCTCTGAGATGCCTCAGCTCTGGTTCCCATGCCAACTGTAGACATGACACCTTCTAGTGGAAAGTGCCCCTGTCCATGGCAGGGGGGTTGAAACGAGATGGTTTTTAACGTCCCTTCAAATCCAAACCATTCTATGATTTTCAAGTCAACATAGAAATATTTAGCCAGTTTAAGAACTGGCTGTAGGAATTGCTTCAGATCACTTAGCAGGCAAAAAGCAGCCCTTCATCAAAGCACAGTTTCCACCATGGAAAGCTGTGGGATGTGAGGAATATGATACATAATGATACTCCTTCTCCTTACTGGCTGTGAAAACACAATAATGAGTTCCTCTAAAATTGCTTTATGCAGCTTTGTGCTGGCACTGAATAACATGAGTCCCCTTCCAGAGGATATCTGCAAGAAGGAGGAGCAATCCATAATTCATCAAGATTAATGAATCCACTGAAAACAGGTGGTTCTTGTTTCAAAAGCACAAAATCTTGGCTGATGCAAAATTTGCTTCACGCTGCAGCACAGACTGGAGCTGGGAAAGAGCAGTTATTGTTCCCAACTGGGGACCTGCTGCTTGGGAGAGAAGATGGGATCCACACTCAGCTTCTCAGCTAATGCTTCCACCTCCCTCTGAGTTTACTCACTAAGCTGGCAGGAGTAGCTGCAGGAAAGGGGACAGCACAGAGATCTCTCCCACCAGCTTTCTGTGGAGGCACAGGACCCATTAACCTGCAGAGAAGGGGAAGTTGCAGATTTCCTTGGGGCTTTCTTCTCCTGTGATGGGCAAGCATGAGAAGCAACTAATGGGAAACAGAGAAGGGCAAGGAAGATCTTTGTCTTACACAAGGAGAAGACTGA
The DNA here is from genome assembly GCA_013396695.1 of Sakesphorus luctuosus. Classification (NCBI taxonomy): domain Eukaryota; kingdom Metazoa; phylum Chordata; class Aves; order Passeriformes; family Thamnophilidae; genus Sakesphorus; species Sakesphorus luctuosus. The sequence goes on along the minus strand of VWZD01002257.1, from coordinate 962,009 downwards.
GTTCAAGATTCAGCCATGGCAAAGCAAGGATTCTTTGAAGACTTGGAGATTAATCAGCAACAGTGTGGCCAGCAGGACCAAGGCAGTGACCTGTTGTGGGCATTGGTGAGGCCTCACCTTGAATCCTGGGTGCAGTTTTGGACTCCTCACAGGAAAGACACTGAGGTGCTGGTGCTTCTCTGGAGATTGTCCAGAGAAGGGAACAGAGCTGGGGAAGGGTCTGGAGCACCAGGAATGGCTGAGGGAGCTGGGAGGGAGGCTCAGCCTGGAGAAAAAGAGGCTCGGGGGAACCTTCTCACTCTCTCCAACTCTCTGGCAGGAGGGGGGAGCTGGGTGGAGGTTGGGCTCTGCTCCCAGGAAACAAGGGATGGGACATGAGGAAACAGCCTCAAACTGTACCAGCGGATGTTTAGATGAGTTATTAGGAAAAACATCTTCACTAAAAGGTTGGCCAGGCATTGGAACAGGCTGCTCAGGACAGTGGTGGAATCACCGTCCCCGGAAGTGTTCAAAAGACACACAGATGTGGCATTTGGGGACATGGTTTAGTGGTGGTCTTGGGAATGCTGAGTTAATGGTTGGACTTGATGCTCTTAGAGGTCTTTTCGACCTAAATGATGACATCTATGATTCTATGTTTTTTTCCCAAGTGGCCTTCAAACTACAAGCTGTATTGTGCCATAAAAATCAACACTCAAACCTAAGCAGTGGTGTCTCAGTCCCCAGATGCTTACCTTGCCAAAACTGCCCTTCCCCAGCATCTTGTGCAGGACAAAATCTTCAATGGTCAGTTTTAGCTGCACTTGGTGCTCTTGCTGCTCCTGGGACTGTTCTCCCAAGTCTGTCTCTATCAGAGACTCCCCTTTCGTTGTGCCCTCCACTGGAGTCTCCCAGGAGATCCCTTGTGGCTCTGCAACACACACCAAAGCATACAAATAAACCCCTGGAAATGAGCAGAAAATCCCCAGAATATTTAAGGGCATTGTTCTCAGAGGTTTCAAAGGGTATTTCAAACAAATGGAAGTGTGGTGGCCATATCTAAGTAAATTGACTCTGCTGCAACACTGCCGTCTCTCCAGAGTAAATTTTCCTCCAGTGGAATTCCACATTTTTCAGTGGTGTTACTTTTCAAACTCCTTCATCTGTCTTTCTGGTTTATGGCAGCAAGACATGACCAAACCCTTAATTTCTGGCCACCTGTCTCCTTCAGTCCTTCTTGCTGCTTGTTATTACAATGTGGTCCCATTTTTTCAAGGTCTTTTCAAACCCTTGGCAAAGCTAGAGGAAAAGACGGGACAGCATATTCACACTGAGTCCCTGCTCTGGATGTGAAACACTCCAGATCAAGCATTCCAGCTGTCCTCGAGTGGAATTGCTCAGAGGTTTTTCAATCAGCCATTCATTCGGATGTACATGAATTTGTAAAAGATTCTGTCTCTCACTGGATTTATCCTATTGCTGCACTGTTCTAAAATGCTGAACAGCAAGAACACTACTCAGCAGCCAAACAAGTCCACATGTAAAACAGATGTGAAACCATGTGGGGCTTTACTGATTCACATCAGCATAATCAGTTCTTCCTGCAAAAAAGAAAAACTAAGCACAGACATAATTTATTTCCCCTTGGGGGCTAAAGGACGCACTATCTCATTTATTCTCCTTAATACCTGTTCTTGTAGCATAGAGGGCTGTGACACCTAGATCAGCTCCTGCCTGAGTGAAGTGGGGATCTGTGAATGGTTCTCAAAGCTACTGGAAGTCAATTCCCACCCAAAAATATGAAATCAAAAAGAAAATCGGCCACAGAGATCAGAAGGAATCCAAACCTCCTGTTTAGAGCTCCATTTCTTTGTAAAGTTCTCAGATTTTAAAATCCATGAGTCCTAAGCAGGGAATAAGCACATTATTGCCAGTGAAGGTATGAGATGTGTTCAAGCACAAAGTGTGAAAGGATGTTTAGGCATTAGCTGAAGGAGTGGTGCTTGTCACCAGAGGCTGGGATGATACAGGGGAAGTGCAGGGTTATAGAGAAAAAAGCAGGTTGGGATTCAGGGTGTCTGCCATGCCCAGGTGATGTGGCTGGTAAAAGCTGTTGGTATTCCGTGATCAGAAAGGGCAGGGGTTGGATATTAGAAAGAGGTTCTTCTCCCTGAGGGAGGTTGGGTGCTGGAACAGGCTCTCCAGGGCAGTGGTCACAGCACCAAGCCTGACAGAGCTCAAGAAGTGTTTGGATGATACTCTCAGGCACAGGGTGTGACTCTTGGGGATGGTCCTGTGTAGGGCAAGGATTTGGACTTGATGATCCTTGAGGGTCCCTTCCAACTTGGCATATTCTGTGATTCTGTCTTGCTCTAGGCTGGAGAGATGCACAAATGGTTCACTGGCTAATAAATTCCCCATCCTTCTCACCTCCAACTAACCATGTACCAACCAAAACATTAACAGAGCCGCTCCATATCACCAGGAGGAATTACCTTTTTTTCCTGTTGTAGATGCTGGCAATGCCTGCAGTGGTGTTACATCCTTCACTGGAACAGGGAACCCAATTTCTAGAGGTCCATCCCTGGAGATGTGTTCACTGTCACGCTGACAGCGAGCCTGGAGCACAGGAAACAGCAAATGGCTTTTGAGCCCAATCTCACGTTCTGAGCTCATAAACACTGTGGCTTCTTGAGTGTGACTCACAGAAGCCAAGATCTGGAAGAGGTATTTGCTTATGAGAAGAGCATCTCAAGACTTATTTACCTGCTGAGTGCTCTCTATCATTGCCAGAGCTTCAGCCATTAACTTCTGGTTAACTCCACAAAGATTTGCTACTTTTGTCTGGCACTTGTGATGGACATTCATGCCACATGCTGAAAGAAAGAACAAGAGGAGTCATGATAACAAAGGCTGTAAAGGATTGGGCAGGAACATGGGCTGCTGTTTTCCCAGGGCACAGAACAGCCACTTAAACAGCTCAAATATCTCATGAGATGGCACTCAGGTAATTTTTTGGTTCTCTGTAGAGACTTTTTTATATCTTCTTCTGGCCAAAGTTTGCAATTCCACATCCATTAGCCTTTGCAGCTACAGGTTACCAAAACTCTACAGTTCATCAGCTCAGAGATAACCTGTAATTGCAGAACGGGATCTCCCCAATGATGTAGGATTATGAAGATAATGAAGTGTCTTGGCTTTATCTGATATTGGGAATAGAACTTAGTTCATACTAGGGGTGATTTTAGAAGATCAACAGTGTTCTTTTATTTCTTTGCCTCACTGGGAAGTGACTCTTCAGCCTTGTGGACCACAGATCTCTGTATACAGACAGTTGTCATCCTTCTTGAAGAAAGGTCGTCCTTGAAGGACAGTCCTGTACACCACTCCTTCACCATCATGGATGCCATCTCATACAGGTTGTGGAGAGAAGGGTGATAAACCTGGCTTTTCAGATTGCAACCCTCCAAAGACAATGACCCCCTCCCATGCTCATCTCATGCCACACACAGAAGGCACTCACCATCACACTTCAGCCCTTGCCGTGCAAGGCCCCAGAGGAGTGTCCCACAGTGCTCACAGAAAGTCGGGCTCTTGTAGTTGTAGACTTTGAAGCGGTGAGGCATGTCAATCTTGAACCTCTCTTTGTGGAACTGCAAGACAAAAGCTGTGTTGGGAACTCACTCCTCTTCACCTCAGCTCCACATGGAAAAACAGACTTGAACCACAGGATGTCTACTGCCTTTTTATCCTTTATCAAGAATAAACTATCTATAACTATGATTTAGGTACACAAAGCCAAATTTTGATACATAATAACTGCAATTAAATTATTGTTACGGAAGTAGATAATTTCATCCCTGACCAAATAGCTTCTTCCCTCTCATCTACATGCCCAGACTCCCCTAAAGCTCAGTGGGAAAACATTGGTACTTCTCAAAATAATTAATCTCATCCTGAAATGGATGTCTACATTTGTTGTCATGAATTACTCCTTGGAAAAGCCTTTCTTCTTTTAGTACAGAGGGAGGGCAAAGTGATGACAAAGTTGGATACATCTACACTGGAGATGTCAGAAGACAAGAGAGATTAATCTCATCTCTAAGAACTGCAGAAGTGGAGTCAGAGTGGAACTGAGAGCAATCAGAAGTTGTAGGACACAAGGAAAAGGGAATAATTCTATGAAGAGTTTACGTCCTGGTTTTGCCTACCAAAAAGTAAAGTTTAGAATAAACTAATACGAGAAAATAAAGCCAATTATAGCTGAGATGTTACGTCTTCCACTGACTGCTTGGAAATCTCAGCTAACACAGGCTGGGGCATTTGAGTACAAATCTGAAAATTCATTGTGATGTCTTGCCTGAGTTCAGATGGCAAAGAGTTTTCTCAGTAATTCCCCACTTCATGTCTATGACTTCCCTCTGAGCTGTACTTTTAGCATTTGAAAAATGTCAGTTCTGATTCAGCAACTGCTTATTCAGCAGCTGCATTTGAGTAAATCATAAGCAGGAGGTAATGAAACCACTGGGAATGTAAAAAGCAAAGGGCACAGATCAGATCACACAGCTTTTAGTTCACTAGAACCTTTTGCTTCATCAAAAGTTGTTTTACAGAGAGATCTGAAAGACACGCAAGTTTTTTTTTTTTAATCAGCCTCATAATAATAACAACAACAACAACACCTACCATTGTTTCTCTGCTATTGATTGCTGATCCTGTACACTTGGCTATCACTTTATCAATGCACTTCTTATGAATGGCAGCATTGCACTCTGCAACAGCAAGTGTGTCATGGTGTTAATAAGGAAATTCCTTAAGAAGAGATTAAGCAAATAATGAGAATAAGAAATTAAAACAAAACTCCTTACGTCTGCACTGATAGCCTTGTTTATTCAGTCCCCTGAAATAAACAGAGAAGTGGTTAATTCTAAGCTGTCTGAAAGCCTCAGCAGAAGAAAGGAGAGCAACATTAATGAAAAAAAAGAGAATAAAATCACTTTGCTTTTTATCGGTCTTTGTAGAGCTTATTTAATTTCACTCCCTTCATTCAGTCTAATGGTGGAGTGATTTTCTGTGGGTTTCACAGCCTTTTCAGCACATATTCACATTCTGAATTTCACAATATCCAAACAGCAAACTGGATTGATGAGAACTGTTTTTGCATTTGACCCCAAAATTATTTTGAAATAAACAACTAAAAAACTGAAGGGAATTTTCACAGGGCAACTATGAACGACATCCTCGAAGTGATGCAATAACTACACAAAAGCTGTCAAGAGTCTGACAGCAGGAGCAGAAATAATTATGATAGAATCATTTAGGTTGGAAAAGGCCTTTAAAATCATCAAGTCCAACCAATAAGTGCCACAATGACACAAGAACTGGTCCCCAGGGTTAAAAGATCAAAACCATTTTCCTTTACCATACAAACTCATGACAGACAGAGCAGAAGGTGGGTTGGGGAAAGAAGGTGGCTGTGAACTCGTGGCACTTGACATTATGGATTTTGGCCTGTTTGATGGCTCCCCTGCGCTGGTGCAAGGAGAAGAAGCCTTCAGTCTCACAGTCAGCCAGGTCTTTTGCATCTGGGGGGAAAGGAAACAGAAGATTTATTAGGGGACCTTGTCCTGATCAAGCGACTTGAGAATGTGCAGCTTCCAACATATTAAGTGAGTGAAGCTGATAATTCATGAGAATGAGTACTTATAAAAAATCATTTTGTGAAACCCACACAAGGCTTGTTTGGATGTTTTTATCTACCATTCCTACACTAAAACAACTCTAAACTTGGGACTCAAAGCTCCCTGACTATTCATAATGCTGCTTTTGAAACATAGACCAGAAATTTCCCCAAGAAGAGATAATTCAAGCATAAAATTTTAACTTTGCATGGTACTGAAGAACTGTGCCATTAAAAACGATGAAATTACATAAAAATTAATAATTATATATGCATACAAACACACATGTGTTTATATATATATAAATATTTTATACATATATACACACCAACATATATAGATATATGTGGATATTTAACTGAATCCCTTATGTGAGCATGTAGGTGTATGTGAATAAGCACACAGGTATGTTTTTAGGATTTTTTTTGTTATTTTTCCATGCCAACATTTGCTTTGCTGTTTGCTGTGTCCATGCCATTATTCACAGTTCACCTTTGAACTCTTCAGAGCAGCAAACAGACCAGTTCTGAATTCACATGCACATATTCACCTGTACCATGTGCTTGTGTCTACAAATCTGGTATGCACACGGGATCTCGTTCTCAATCTCTGTTTTGTCTCAGGCATTACACAGCAAGTTACACATATAATGTGTGGAAACTGGCCCCCTGTGTGATCTGATGCTGATCTTGCTATTTGTAACACAAACACAACTTGCATTTTCTATGCTTTGACCCCTCTGGCATCTTATAACACACAAAGAGACAGCAACAGTCTAGTCTATATTAAAAGTAGGAATGGTTAAAAAAATATCAGAATGGACCTTCTATTGTCCGATTTCAGTGCTTCTATGATTTTATAACTTTTTTTTATCCTTCTAGATACCTATACCTTACAGCTTCACCTCAAGGGTGTGAGAATTTTGACAACAAAGACAGAAGAATAAGACTAAACATAGGATTCAACACATTTTCTTCAAGAAAGCAAAATGCATTTCACTTGGACATGAAACTCTGCAAGTAGGACTTGGTTCCCAGTGAAGAGATGTAAATGATTGTGTGTTCCCTGTCCTGAGTGACTAAGCTGCTGACACATCCCCAGAGATCTAGTTGGAGCAGGCAATGGAGCCCAGTGAATGACTCAGCTCACCTTGCAGCAGAAACCTGCGTTTAACCAGATGAATCACCCTCTAGGTTCTTTTACTCTTTGCCTGGACTGCTCTTGCACTTAAAGGCTCCGCTAACAAGTGCACTCAGGTGTTGTCAACTGTAAATTCTATCCCAGTCTTCACATCATGACACATCTCACATGTATAGAATCATAGGATCCTTTAGGTTGGAAAAGACCTTTAAGATCATCGAGTCCAACCATTAACTCAGCACTTCCAAGGCCACCACTAAACCATGTCCCCAAGAGCCTCATCTATATGTATTTTGAACACCTCCAGGGACAGTGACTCCACCACTTCCTTGGGTAGCCTCTTCCAGTGCTTGAAAACCCTTTAAGTGAAGAAAATTTCCCTAATATCCAATCTACACCTCTCCTGGCATAACTTGAGTCCATCTCATCTTGTGCTATTGCTCGTTACCTGGGAGAAGAGACTGACCCCAGCTGGCTACAGCCTCCTTTGAGGGAGTTGTAGAGAGCAAGAAGGTCCCCTCTGAGCCTCCTTTTCTCCAGGCTGAGCCCTTCGAGCTCCCCCAGCCACTTCTCAGCAGGCTTGTGCTCCAAACCCTTTGCCAGTTCTGTTCTCTTCTCTGGACACACTTCACCACATCAATGTCTTCCTTGTAGCACATGAAGTAGAATAATTTGAGACAGAATTGGCTTCTTATGCATCTATCCCGTCTTGCTGAGCATAATGAGAAAATCTACCACTTTAGTGGTAAAACAGCCAAAAATCTTCCTTGAAAAACTCGGAACACTCAATCTTCACCCCCATCAGACACTAAAAATTGGGATTTTTTGAGTTTTCATTTCAAACAATTATGTTAGTTTTTATAAATCAGTAAGTAGTAACACAGACACTGCTTTTAGTGAAGACACCATGTCTACCCCACTGAAATCAAAGCCATCAACTAACAAACAAAATCACTTGCCACTGATTTCCAGGAAGTATCTTGCATTCATCAGCATTCGCCCTTGAGGTTTCAGTTCTAGCTGGTTGAGACAAGTGAAAAACAAGAAAAAAAGCTCATTAAACAGTAATTCAAAAAAGGAAAAATAATTTCAGATGACTTCAAGACAGCAATAATTTCAAGATGAGTTCATCCTTTTGGATGACTTCAAACTATCTCCTTTTCCCAGTGGGAATTGATGATTACCAATGAAAGCTAATTTTTGGGTTGCTCACACCCATGGTGGGGCAACAAGGCATGGTAGGAGAAACTATAGAGAGAAGAAGGTAGATCACCTCCTATCAAACACTCAGAGCAGCATCATAGAAGAGATAAATGTGACTAAACCACAGACGATAAAGGCAGGTTTTCAGACACCAGAGCAGAACCAGCACTATCGATAGGGAAAACTTGTCCCCAGTGGATCCTACAAGGGGACAGTGGGAACACTTCAAAAAACTCAGCCAGCTTCAGATGGGTGATGCTGAAATCTTTTAGACACTGAGTTCTGCAAGTCTAACTCCATTGCAGTCAATGTGAGGGATGCTACAAACTTACTCAGACACTTTTTTCATCCTCTCCACTGGACCTGGAAATTCCCACCTACCTGAATCATCATCCATAATTGCCTTTGGAAATCGGAATCCACTTGCCTAGGTATAATAGGATCTAAATTCATGGATTTCTTCAGCCTGAGAGCCACAGCAATGCCTTCCCCCCCACCTCCAGCACAGCCTGAGCAGGGTTACCTCTCTAACTTCCAGGTCAAACTGTGCTCTTGCACAGAAAAGTGGGAAAAATTCTATTGTCTCTCCTCACAACCCTTGGAAGGATGAGACACCTGGGACCACCCTCTCCAGGCTGTAACTTGTATCAGAGACTAAGCAGAGAGGTCTGAGGAGATGCTACCAGGCTGGGACACAACAGAACCAGGGTCTCCCAAATCCACTTCACCTCAGCACCCAAGACTATGTGGCCCCTCTCCTCCTCACCAACTGGGGTTGGAGTCACGTTGAGCAGAGATTTTTACTTTACAATTCCATCCCTAAGTATCAAAAATCCTTCAAAGTCATGTGTTAAAAACAGAGAATGTTAAGGGTTTGGAATGAACTATAAAGAACATCTAGTCTCAACCCTCCCTGCCATGGGCAGGGACACCTCCCACTAGATCAAGTTGCTCCAGGCCTTATCCAACCTGGCTTTGAACACTTCCAGGGTTGGGGCATCCAGTGAAAAACAAATGTGCATATCTCTGCCAGATCTTGTTTTCAGGTCTTGTAAGTGACTGGAACCTTTTTGACTTTTCTACTCTCTGCTTAACCCAGGCATCTTATCCAGACAACTGGCATGAGAGATAAAACAAACAAAAAAAATCAAAGATATCAGCTCCCCTCAAAATGTCTTTCCACTTCACTGTTACTCGTGACTACTGGATATAACATTTTAAACACTATTACCAAGAACTTTGTTGCTTGGACTGCCAATTAACACACCCTTACATTTGGCATCCTTTTGAAGACTGTTACTTCAAATTTACTCCACTCTAACTCCTGTGATTTTAAAGGAGTTCCTCTGACATAATTCTGAAGTCAGGCAGCTGTGAATCAGTTTCTTGACATTAGATTGAATTTTTAAAGCTGCTTCCCCAGAGAACATAAAATAACTCATGTTTAGCCACTCATATTACCATTTGTTCCCAGTGAGTCTCCTGAGGAAAGATTAATATGTGGGCACAGCTCACCTGAACCAGAATCCTCACTAGCAGAGGGCATGTTTCAACATAGCAGCAGCAGGTGATATAAATGTGCCACACTCTTCTTTTCTGACAAGTCTTTCCCTCAAGTCATACCCCAGTAGACTCAAAACATCATTCCTTGGATGGCAGCCAGTTCTTGCTGCCCTGCTGGTGACAAGTCACAGCCTGGCACAGACACAAGGCATTCCCTTTACCCCACAGCAGCTCCCCATCGCATCCTGCAAGAGAAGATAATGATACTCACCCATATCTCTGTCTTCCCATTGCTCTTTTTGCACCTCTCAGCCAGCACCTTGAGTTCCACCGTGGTCTCTGAAACCATTTCGGCGCTTTTGTCCTTGACGACGATGTGCATGACCCTGCCATTGTTGATGTGGGCATCAAAAGTGCTGTTCCAGGGTGGGTACATGGTTGGCTTCTTCTGCACGTACACCTGGCCATTCTCTGTCAAGAGGAAGAGGTTGGGGTTGGCTGAACCTGCTTCTCATCTGTTACAAGGCCACCACTCTACAGCCCGTGAGACAGAGCTGTGTTAATTACCCACTCCAAAGTCTCTCTTTTGCATGGTGTTAGAGTGTCCTAGGAGGTTACTAGGGGAAGTGAAGCCTAGGATGGGATTCATCTCATTGTAATTTAGATGTCTGAAATGTGTATGCCCATATCTAAGCTTTGACTGAACGTTGACTTCATCGAGGGCCAGTGAATATAAACAATATAAATTGATGGACTGAACCAAAATGAACCAAATTGGCGGTTCATTTGACCAAATACAGACATCTATCTTAGAAAAGGTAATTTCCATCCTTGACTCCATCAACTCTAGTGAGGAGACCTCGACTGAAGACTCCAGCACCACAGACATCAACTTCTAATCACATGAATCTCATCACAGAAAACCAGCTACGTGGATCATCTGTCCCCGTGCAAAATGAGTCAGGTTTGCTTCAATCCCCCCAAAAGCTGGTGCACTTCAGGATTAAGGTTCAGCTGAAGCACATGTCCAGTCAGTAACTAACTAAGGGATATAAATACATGAACTGTCTTGCTGACCTGCAACCATTGCATAGGAATGTAGAGTTTTCAACCAAGGAAACTTTTCCTCATGTTTTAGCTCCTCGTCCTTCACAGCATCTTAAAATGGTGATATGTAAAAAGGGTATTTTTGAGGCTTGCAGAGTTCTCCTTAGTTAGTCTCTCTGAAAAGTCTCAGCCAGATTTATTTATCTCATAGAGCCAGTTTTATTTCATACAGCCCCGTAAAAGTTTTGAGTGCTTACTCAAGGTAAATTCTATGTCACAGTTATCCTCTGAAAATTTTCAACCTATCAAATACTGAAGCTGGAGGAATAAGGGAATTAAAAGCAGTTTTGTGAGCAGCAGGCCTGTGACTCCTGTCTGCTAAAGACCCTGTTCCTGTTTCCAGTAATCCCAGCTTTTCTCTCATCTCATCCAGCTGGAAAAGAACAAGCAGCTGATAGTCTGCAAGGTGACACATGCTGGAGAAAAATTTTCCCTAGATGCAGAGGTTTTGTCCCTCTGCTCAACTTTGATTTTCACAGTCAGGAACTCCAGGATTTCTGAGGTTTTTAACACATCTTTAGGAGAGATTAAAACTGGTAAACAAGCTCCAAAGTTATTGAAAGCAGGAGAGAAGGAGAATAAAGGAAACAGTGAATTCATGATTGTGTAACATTCACCTCAGGAAATGAGAGAATGTTTATTGGGGAAAGAGCAAATATCAGGGCTGTGAGGTTATAACAAAAACCTCCCTTGAGCACCCTGTACAGTGGAGAAATGGCTGCCAGAGCTTCTACATAAATTACACTCTCTAGATAGATTTAGGCTGAGATAGAACTTCCTGAGGAAAGGCGTGTGGGATCCTGCATTCAGCACTGACTTGGTGAAATTTCACCCCACGCCCCAATACCTGGCTCCCACAAAGTAGTTTTGCACTCAGTTCCATCACATAAACTTGATTTAAGCTGTGTTAAGCTCTGACCAACGGCACCGTGTCACAGACTGAGCAGAGATCGCAGAATCACCAAAGATGGAAAAGACATCCAAGATCATCAAGTCACCCTTCAAACCTTGCCCACTAAACTGTCTCACCAAGTGCCACTTCTATTTGTTTTTTGAACACTTTCAAGAATGGTGACTCCCCCATATTCCTGGGGAGAAATGATCGGATCCCCAGATCATTCCTGCAGCATAAAACCACTTCACAACTTTGTCATGTATGGGGTGATGAGCAGTCGTGAAACTAAATTTTATGCACAAAATCAATTTCCCCAAAGATCAGAGCACCTCAATCTAAGGTGAATCCACCTCTATCAGCGGGGTTGGCTTTTCACATCTGCAGATTTAGGCAATCATATACTGGGCTCATTGTCTGCAGGCTTAATTCATTCACATAAAGCTTGCAAATAAATATATATTCAACATACTCTTTCAACAAAACCACAAAAAATCAGAGATTAAAATGAGACATAAACTTCCCATCATCCTGCAGAACATAAATCTGAGCAAGGACCATTATTTCTTTGCTGCATCAGTGAAAACCCACAGATGGGAAATACAGCACTTGCAAAACAAGTGCTTTCGTTTGCGTTGCACTCCAGAACACCAGGCTTAAATAAACAAACCCTGGAATGTGGATGAACTGCCTGATACGTGGGATCAGACAGTCACCCCGGGTGCATCCCCACTGATGGCTGCAGAATTCTGCCAGGATTAATCTAACCCTGGGTTCCTGAAAAATAAAACAGCAGCTCGCTCTTTCCTGGGGAGCAGCTTCCACTGTAGCTGGGAGCGTTTTTCCTGGAGGCTTGCTGAGTTCAAACAGGGAGCAGGATCTTTTATGAAGCAAATGTCACCAAGGCAGGTGGCAAAATGGCACCAGGCCAGGTGGCTTGTGGAGGCAGAAGCCACTTTTAAAGGTCAGATTTTTTTATACCTCAGGGGCACATATGATCTCTGAAAAGTTTTGTCATCAGTTAAAAATTGCTATAACACTTTGGGGTGTAGGGAGTTTTGGTGGTTTGTGTTTTTTAAAAAAATTACATTACAAAATATCAGGGTCCCTTTTATAAAATAAGTGAGTGGAAAAGCAAAACAAAACAAAACAGATGTTCAAGATCTTTCCTGAGCTTCTGCAATTTTAGAGTGGCCTTGATGTGACACCCCTGTGTCTACAGATGATGTGCATTACTCACAAAACCCTGGGGACCTCTGTCCCAGTGACTTTTTCATCATGGCTAGTCGACAAGGAACAGCCTTTAGCATTGTCTTGGGTTGAGCTGGCAAAATGCTAATTGCTTAAGTACAGAGAAAAGGTTCTTTTTTCTCTTAACTAGCTAAAGGGAGAAAGAAAAGGGAGAGGGAAGAAAAAACTTTAAACTAGGTTTCTTTTGAAACTAATTACATGTATTTATACAGAAAAGAGAAAATTAAGAGAAAACTACAATATAACACACACTTACACAAGTTATATATAACTAAAACGTCCCACTTTCTAATTAATACAAAGTGTATTACTCTAGATCTATAAGCACTCTAAAAACATTCAGCAAGAAACAGAAAGAGTAACAACAAAATGTTTCTACTTCTCTGAACTCAAACAAACTGCAAGCACTGGCAGCAGCAGTAAGGCCTAAGACAGCAGAAAAGGTGTAGCACGTCTTTCCTGCACCTCAGCTATGGTGAAGCTGAACTTAAGCTACTCTCACACACTGGATTTCACTCCTTTTGAGATGATGTAAGATGGTATGGAATACAATATTATTGGCTAGAAGAAATCAGCTGTCAGCTAGCCTAGCTCAGCTCAAGTCAGCTGACAATTCTAGGCCTAATCTGAACTCCAAGGCCTAAATTTAGGCCCACTTGGCTAAACCCATAACAAGCATGAACCCAAAGCCAGAGTAAAACTCTTTGTTTTTGGAAACTAAACACATTTATCACCTACCACTGTTCTGTTTGCAAAAAAACCCCAAAACAAACAAAAAACCACACACACTTTACTAATGTTAAACATAGAATCACAGAATGGTTTGGGTTGGAAGTGACCTTAAAGATCAGCTGTTCCACCTTTCTGTCATGGGCAGAGACACCTTACACTGGACCAGGTTGCTCCAAGCCCCCTCCAACCTGGCCTTGAACACTTCCAGGGATGGGACATTCATAGCCAGGGCCTCACCACCCTGAGAGTAAAGAATTTCTTCCTAATATCAGACATGGCATATATAATGTGGTATAGATCTGATCCATAATAGGACATTGGAAAAGTCAGAGAAAAATCATCTTCCAATCCAGCACAGAGCCTGAAAAGATTTGAGACTGGATCAATCCTGGGTCTGGGACTGGATGAAGCTCTGGGTTTAGGTACTTCCTGCCCTGCTCAGCAATTATTTGCCCTGAAGGAATCGTAGAGTCCAAGTGTCGGAGCACAAGGATAGTGGTCAGGATGGTTTGCAACCCTTACCAGCTGTGCAGCTGATCCACTTGGTTATGTTAAAATTTGAGCCAAAATTTTCATACCAGGGAACCAGTGTACTTTTTTAAATCCCACTACCATTGAGTATCAAGCGCTTTGTGAAACCAGAGAGCAGACTGTGCCCAAAAAAAATATAAAAAATTATGAAGCAGGAAAAAGACATGGTTTAGTGGTGGAACTGGCAGCGTTGGTTTAATGGCCGGACTTGATGATCTCAGAGGTCTTTCCCAACCTTAATGAGTCTCTGATTGGAGTTCAAACATACTCAGCTAGTGTTTGTCTGGAGACCTTTTGCCTCCTCTAAGCCTGTTTGAGCATGACAGCTCCTCTGGGTGGTCATGCTGACAGCATTTCTGGTATTTAGAGTCAGGCTTAGCTCTCTGAATGTCACACATGTATCTCTGAGCAGACTGTCCAGTCAGCAGAGAGCACTGGGCTTTTCTAGGATGTGATTCATCACACTCTTTACGGACGTGTTCCTCAAGCTGAGATGAATCCCACCATGGAAACCCCTGTATACTCCCTTGGGCTGTAATTCACTGGTAGTTGAATTGCTCAGACATCAATATCCTTGCAGATCACTAGAATTATAGGGTAGATGGATCCCATGGTGGCCTCACCTTTTCTTAGTCACCTTGGATCCCATGGTGGCCTCACCTTTTCTTAGTCACCTTGGATCCCATGGTGGCCTCACCTTTTCTTAGTCACCTTCAGTTAAAGTTCATTATCACACATTTAAACACCCTCTCTCAGCAGCAGATTAACACCTCACAAGGGTGGTCCAACCTCTCCTAAGAGGGGAGTCTGAGGTGAATCAGCCCCAGAAGGTTCCTGCTGACTCTGATGTGACAATGAGACCCTCTAGTTGTCCCACCATGCTCTGACCAATCACTAGATGAAATTGCACCCCACAAACAGAAATCTTCTACCAGTAGAATGTCAGCTTTGGTATGGTCAGTCCTACGTGACAGAGAAAAGTTCCTCAACCATACTTTTTTATTTCTTGTTGGTAGAGGAATTATTATAATAATATTCATAATGACTATAATTATTACAATAATTTAAATATATACAATTATTCTAATAACTATGATTATTGACTCTCAGAAGGACAAAAATTATATCCCTTAGTTAGTATTTTGTGTTTGAAAACACACTCAGCTCTGTGTAAGACAAACAAATATACGTCTGTTCTGACCAAATTGATTTTATTCACTTTTGAACTGACACAGACTTCGATTTGAGTTATGGATTTCAAAGGCCTCATTAAAGCAAACAGCCAAGTCCTGCACAGAGCTGAAATAGGTGGTATTCTTAGTTAAAAGTGAGATCTTAGGGATATCTTGTCACGTAGTGTTTTCTTTCCTTTGGAATGAACCAGTCACCACATCTTTTATAATCACTTAAAATATCATTTAAATCAAGAAATAATTCAATGTGATAAATGCTGCCTCTTTAAACAAACAAACAATCCCAGTGAAATACTGAATTATTTTAATATTCTAAAAAAAAATTTTTAAGCTACTTTAACATCCTCTGGGGATCAAAGTCATGAGCATTCTCAATAAAAAGGGACTTCTGAGTGCATTTAATTTCTTAAAGAATCACAGCATTCAAATGAGGAATTTATCAAAAATTTAAGATAAATAACAGTGTTAGGGAATTCCCTAACACTGAAGGTCTTGCTCTTCATGATTGTTCAAAAGCAGAACTGAAGGACTTTTCATCCTCTCACAGGGGCTATTTTCATGCATCAGATATATATGAAATGTTTTCCCTATGAGGACTCCTCAGTGTTGGTCCATCAGGAAAAGTGTGCAACAATCCCCTACATTCAGACAGAGAAAACTGCTTTGCCTGAGGTTTCACTTTCAAACCTCTCACACAGCACAGCAATTACACAGAGAAATTAACCCTCTGAAAAGACCACTCTGTTTAAGTGCCTTTTTTTTTTTTAATTATAGAAGTGTCTGGACCTGTGAGTTCACCAGAAAAATACGATAAACACAGACAGTCTTGCCAGGATATTTTAGGACACTCAGATTTCATCTGTCTGGAGTCCCACTGACAAACCAACAACTGCTGATAGAAAAGTGAAACCGAATACAGCTCAGCTCATCTGCTCTGTCACATGCTGGGACTTAAGATGTAGTTGATAACAATCTCAAACTGAAGACATAGATTTGTTTGGTATCATCTTAAAATCAGATTGTCTTGCAGACCATACCAAACCCAAACTTGCACTGTGCTGAGACACAAAGAGGACTTCGAAAACCCTTATAAAGGAGGTGGACAGGGGGTTGGAATATTTAAGGGCTTTTTCAAGCCAAACTATTTTATGGTTCACTCTATGATTTACCAATGTGTCGCACAGACACAAGAAATGACACAGAAACACATCCACATGAATTATAGAAGCTCACATGCATATTTAACACCTTTCCACTTACCCGACTCCACGGCCTCTTTCACCATCACAGCACAGTAAGGGTTAATCACCTCCCCCTGGGATGGCAGGTAAGGGCCACTGTCATAGTTGGACAAACCAATACGCAGAAAGGGAGACATGACAAGTCCTGTGTCAAACAAAAGACAGGCGACACTTGGGAAAGAGTCTAAAAATTCCGCTGGTTTTAACCAGACTCTTATCTCCGCCGGACAGGAGGATGTTGGCCGTTAGTTATCCATGAGCTGGAGACTCTCTGACTTCCTCCACTGACCAGCAGGACAAGGGAGTGACTGAGCGCTGCTTAACGTGCATAAGGTAACGTAACTCAGCTGTCAGCTTAACCACAGAGCTGAACTCATCCCAGGGTTGGAAAACCCACAGGAGCAGCTCTGAGCACTCATGACTTGACACCAACCGTCAGGAATGAGAATGACAATACACAGAGGCCAAATCAGAGCTTTCCTGGCTGGGATAACCCCTGCTGTAATTCATACTGAGTCGCATTCAAGAACCCGAGTTCTATGGGAATAGAAAGAGGTTTGGGAATACGAGGGTACTGGAAGACTGCAAGCTGAATATGAAACTGTGAAATAGCTGTGTGCTATTTATATACAGCATGGAAAGGATCTCGGGCATTCAACTGCCTGGGTTCTGATCCCTGTTCATAAGTGAGGCTATAAAGAGAAAAATGCAGCTCTCATGAACCACACTCTGTAGACAGTGAAACACCCTCCCCCCCAAGAAAACAGTACCTCAGGATAATTTTAAGCAGCTGAGAACAGAAACATATAAAACCAAGATGCCAGGAAATCCTACAAAACCTTTGGGTTGGTCTCCTTTGTAGGCTCTTTCAAAGCTTTCTGAGAGAAGGTTTAGTGAAAACAGAAATTATTAACTGCTGTAGTTAGTGCCCCTCATGATGCCATCTGGGCCCAAGAACTGGGATTTGCCACCCAACTTCTGTCTCAATTTCTGAGCTTGTCATTGCTGGCTTCTCTTCCTCTCAATGGGGAGCAAGAGGCACTTTGAACTCAGCTGCAGATGTTTGAGTCTTAGACCACCAGAGTTAAAAGACATCAGTCCTATCACCAGCTGGTTTCTGTCAGATATATTGACAATGACATATTGTTCAACTACAACAGCAAAAAGTTGAATGACTTGTGGTGTGGGACACAGCCTAAGTCTCTTTTCCTTTTTACAGATAAAAAGGTGCTCTATCCAAAGGGAAGCTTCTCCAGCCTCATATAGTTCCAAAATTCTTCTGGGAATGGCAGTTTCTTACCTGTAAATGGTATTTTCCTGACAGACAAGTTCAGTATATGAGAGGGGCTTCTCTTTTCACCACAGGTGTGGACAACATGGAAAGAATTTTCCCAGCTGAAGGAATGAGGAAAACTGCTCCTCTGGCAGAACTGACTTTAAAACTTGACTCTGTTCAAGGAGACAGGAGGCAAGACCATCAAGGACAGGGGAAAACTGGAGAAACCAAGATGCAGCCCTTTTCTTGAGTTTCTTCTCTCTTACCCAGCAGAGTGGAGTGATGAGTTTCCATCAGCCCCCTGTAGAAAAGGCTGGGCCGACTGTAATACTCAGAGCAACTTTGTGTCAATATGTGGCCAGATGGCAGCAGGTTCTTCTTTCACTTGTATCCAGGATATGGTGAGATCTTCTCCTTTTTCCTGTTTTATAAAATGAAGACAAACAGCTACAGTTAGTGCTGGGACTGAGACACACAACTCTTCTGGCCTGAATATTCACAGCTACTGAGCACTCACACTCCAACCCTTTCCAACACAGATGGCCCATGCAGCCAACTGTAGGTGTTCTCTGATAGAGATTTTGGCTTCCCAGGAGGTTTCCTTATATTTGCTACCCTACATAAGGACAATCTATGCAAGAAACCACATAGGAAGGTTCTCCTTCTCATTTGAGCTCCTGGGTATGTTAGCTAACAACCAGGCTGAATTTTCAGGAGAACAACAAAATGTTATAAACCCTCTTGCACACTGTGCTTAAAAGAGAAGAAAACCATCAGGTTTCTAGGGAAGAGAGGATGGGATAGAAGAGTCAAAAAAAATTGTGTGACTTATGGCTATTGTGTATTCCTAGGAATGACAGGTCATGGACTCTGCATGTGGCATTGCCCTCAATGGGGAAACAACATGACTTTTGCAGTTTCCCAGAAGTTAGTGGGAAAGGCAAAGCAGCAGCTGGGGCTGGAAATAGGAGATTAGGATGATCCTGTCCTCCTTTGAAGGAGAGCAGCATCTCTCTGAAGGATGTTTCAGAAACACATTAGCCAAGTGCCTGATGGAGTTGCTTTGGAGAGCCACTTGGATTTAGATATTCAAGTACTGGTAGGTCTGTAAGGAATGGCATTTATGGTACTGTACAAAGTACGGTGACTGCTTTATGAGTGGTCTGTGGCAAGAAAAGACTAAAATTTCTACCTCAACTGTCAAAACCAGAGAAAACTGATCAAATTAAGTAGGGGAAAATCTCTTCAACAGAAAGAAATATATGTATATATATTTCCTCTCTCTGTGTGATGCATTTATATAGACATTTCCTTTGTTTCAAGAAATAAGAAGCCTACTTAATCTACAGACAAATGGATAAACAAACCAAAAGGTCTCTGGCAGCAGAAGGGAAATCCAAGGAGCTGCATGTTCTGTAGCATCAGTGGGGAAAGCTAGAAATGGCCAAAGGTCTTCATCATGCCTCTGTGTGTGAACAGAGATGTGTTCTCTTTGTCTCTACCACACTACACAAATACTTCTGGTCCTTCTGGACAAGAGAAATCATGATTCTCTTCCAGTTCCTACACTTTTGGCTTTAGGGACCTGTTGTTCCACAGACAGGAGCAGGAGGAAGTGCAGGGGGAGTTTGGAAGCATTTCTTTACCAGGACTTTTAAAACTTACCTTTCAAAAGTCTGAGTGTTAGTCAGAATTACTAATCCATGTATTTTGCATCTAAGAACATGAGTGTTGCTAAAGGAATCCAAAGGTTTTTTGATGACCCTTCCACACAAAAATGTGATCAAACTAATGGCTCAAATGCTAAAGAAATAAAATTAGGGCTAAAACTTTGAGTTGGCATTCATCACATTTCAATGAAATCAATGTAGTTACAGTGTAGTTTAAAGTGTGAAGTCACCTTGTCCTGCTAAATATTGTCATGACTGTTCCAAAAAATCACTATTTGGATGTGCTTCAACACACCTGTTCAGATTTGTGGACCAACTCCCTAAATAGTGACATTTAAAACTTTCCTTAACCTTAAATGCTGGACTATCTCTCCCTCCCGTCCAGTACAATATTTCATTCCGGCTCTGTGCAATCAAGCACTTCATGAACAGGTTTTCCAGAGATATTGTGAAGTCTTCATCCTTGAAGAGACTCAAAAGCCATCTAGACATGATTCTGAGCAACTGGCATCAGGTGTCCCTTTTTTTAGGAAGAGAAGAGAAGAGTTGGACAAGGTGACCTTCAGAGGTCACTTCCAATCTCAACCAGGCTGTGATTCTGTGAAACCATGGATGGGGCAGATCTCACCAAATCCTAGATGTCTACTGCATCTGCATCTCCATGTCAGGCAGCTACCTAGACTCCTGGGAGAGGAAAAGAGAGAAACTGGAACCTTCAGATCATGAGCTGGATCCATTAATGTGTGATTTCCATCCTTTGAGAGCAAATGGGAATGCCTGGGGATGATCTGAAGCCCCTGTAAGATCTAGTTTTGATCAGACTCCTCAAACAATCCCTTCATTGTATCAGATCTAAAAGATTTATGCTGGGACTCCACATAAACCAGTTTATTGCATGAGATGC
The DNA here is from genome assembly GCA_013396695.1 of Sakesphorus luctuosus. Lineage (NCBI taxonomy): Eukaryota > Metazoa > Chordata > Aves > Passeriformes > Thamnophilidae > Sakesphorus > Sakesphorus luctuosus. The sequence goes on along the minus strand of VWZD01002257.1, from coordinate 941,706 downwards.
TCTGCAGCCATCAGCAAAGAGGTGAGAATTTTCCACCCAGCTGCAAAGCATGTTGGTTTGGCACAGCCAGTGTTAGCACTGGCAAACCAGCAGCCGCCCATATAAACCTTGAAAAGGCAGGCTAAAGCTTGCTAAAATCAGAGTCTACTGCTGTACCAGCCCCGTGTGAGCACTCTGCCTTGGGGTGAATTTCTTTCCCCTGTCCGATAAATCAGACAGATAACTGGTTTCCTGCTTCTCTCTCACTGTGTTTCCTGAAACCACCTTGGCTTTGGCTCAAACATCTGTTTTCCAGGTCCTATCTCCAGCTTTTGCCACTCCAGGACTGCTGCTTGGCTGGTATCCACAGCCATAAACAATTAAGGAACAACACAGCTCAGCTCCAGCACGGCTCAATGTAATAGCAGCAGTTTAATTTAACACTAGAAACAGCTGCAGTGGATATGGAGAGTTCTGCCTAATTTCCCAGTGGAAAGGATAGTATAAGATATCTGAAAACCCAGGATGAAATGCAGCTTTCTGTAAGAGGCCACCTGCAACCTCTCCTCCAATAAAACATTAAACACAGTGTAACTGGGGTTCAGCAGTACTGCACCCAACTTTGCTGGCACAGGGCAGCTTTGCCCACTTTGGAGAATAATGCAACATATGGAACTCATTCCCAAACGATATTAGGAAGTAATAATCTCCTTAATATCCTTAATCAATTATGATTAAGGAGAAAGAAAGAAACAAGCTCCTGCTCCCAGACAGTGGAAGATCTGCATGGAGGACAGCTGCCTTTGCTTTTTGCCTTTCATAAAATGAAAATGGATGCTTGTATGAGAGAGTAAAGATGGCAGTTGACTGAATGAGGGCCAGCTGAGAGGGGAAATATTTCAGGATTTGAGATGCTGCTTTCCTAAGGCCATCAGACTCATTTTCTCGAGGTCAGAGGGAATATTTCCAGCTCCCTCTCCTTTTTGAGGCAAAACTGTGCTCGCAAAATGAGTTCATAATCTCAGGATCAGCATCACCACAAGGGAAAGGAACCAGGAGTTATAGCTGAAGGGTATGAACTTTTCTTCACCCCCTGCAAGCCATCTCCCAGCCAAAAAGGCAGGTCCTGACCCTGCAGAGATGTGTTTCAATAGCTGGTGGAGACCTGCACATGAGCATAACTCAACACACCACAAGGCCTCCCTGCAGATTTCAAGAGCAACCCTGAACACCAGCAGTGATGGCTGGAGTCCCTCCCTCTGTCCCCTGACTCCTCATATCCCACAGACCATATAATAGGGAACAGGGATCTAAAAAACTCCCTTGAGTGACTCATTTTGTGTGCCTGCATCAGCTGTTATCTCAAAGAAAATCAAACCAGCCTGTTCGTGAAGGAGAAAGCTCAGAATCTCTCTAGGTGTCACCCAGCATTTCTCAGACTTTCCTTTTACCAGGATGTGGACCAGAGAAGGAGAAGAAAATGGAGGAAAATTTGCACAGTCATTTAATTTTTCTTTTCTCCATAGTCAGCCACCCCATCTACAACATCTCACAAAGGCAGTGCAAGGAGAGGGCGAGGAGGGGCAGGATCAGCAGTCTCTGCTGGGATTGGTACAATACTTGACTCAGTGCAACCAGTGAGCTCCCCAAAACTTCATGAAACATCTTGATTTCAAAACAGAAGTCCTGCTCTCCACACAAACCCTTCCTTGTTGCTTGCAGACACAGAGGACCTGGCAAAGCATTTCTTCTGCCATGTGGAAATGAGGCTTGCAGACTTTTCTGGGGCCAATGGCAGGCATGGGAAATGGGGGTTTCTCTTTGAAAGTCTCTGAATCTTGTGATGCTGTGTTTAGAGTAAGTTGTGTGCACTGGTAACAGGACCTGGTGTCCTACATAGGGCCTAAAACCTCTCTGTCTGGACTCTGCTGAGCTCACAGGTTTCTTTCTGTTGCATTAGTGGTGCACAAGGCAAGGGTGGAGCCCCAGGCCTATTTTTAGATCTTCAACACGATTTAGCCACAGTGGAGTTAATGCAGCTGAACAGATTTAGAGCTGTGAACGGCTTGGTGTTCTTCCCACCTGGAGAATTGCAGAAAACATCTGCTGGGAATGCCAGTGGTCATTGCATACATCCTTGGACTCTAGGATAGAAACCTGAACTATTCTAGCAGAGACATGTAGAGGTAGGTTTTAAAAACAAGGAATCTGTGCTTTGCTATCCTTAGGTCTCTGCATAACTATGGCTTTAACCTGACCTAGATGCAGGCTATGTCCAAGGATATGGTTCAGTTTTCCACCCCGTGTCAGGTTCCCAATCTCTTCCAGCACAGCCCAGTGTCTGTGTAGGATTTGGGATCAGGGCACAGATTTCTCCAACAGGAACTCTTCTATTTTTTTCTTCTCGCCTTGACAAGTGAGTTTTGCAGCTGTATCTGCCTGACCCAGCATGGATTTGGAGGCCTGTCCTCAGCAGGAATTATGTGGGGGATATTATGCAGCAGCTGCCTTTGGGTTGGGATAAAGGGACTGGGAAATCGAAGCCTTGCTGCCGGTGAAGAGATTAAGGATTGAAACCACCTTGGCTTCAGTTGGCATTCATCACATGCAGTGAGACAACTGCAGTGCATGTATGGGCTACATACACCCCACCCCAGCTCCCAAAATATCCAGTAAAGAGATGTAAGCACTTGTATGGGTGCATTCCCCAATCCTAAATACATTTTAAATAGGTAAAGCCAAGCCTATGCTGGAACTGCTGTTTCCCCACTATGATTACATCCACCACAAAAATGGCCAAGATCAGCCCTACCACCAGTGCAAAAGACCCAGATTTTAGGGTTTCATCCAGGAGCAGATGTATTCATGTCCAACAGTCATATCAGCTTGGAAAGGTAGTGAAATACAGCTGGGTTAGGACCTCACACTAAAAACATCCACTCTGAAATTCACTCTAGAAATGGAAGGAAGGTCAGATGCTCAAGAACACCCCTCAGCACTTCTTAATTTGCTCATACAGAGGGAGACAAATTCTTATACCAACAGTACAATCTCTTTCATACATATCTTTTGCTTTCCAGTAGACAATGTGAATTTCTCTCCCTTTAGGAGAGGCAAGGCTTTTAAAGCTGAAATGCTTGTTATTTGTGCAAACTGGAAAGAGAAGCAGAACAGACCCATCAAATTCCTATTTGGAATAAAACCTCCAGGTGCTGTCCCTGAACCCCTCATATTTAATGAATTTTTGTCATGTGTGGTCCTGGAACAAAGCAAACTTGCTCATCAGTCCCATTGAAAAAATGCTCAACTACTCAGTTTACTCCCCTTTGTAAAGAGTTTCCTTTTTTTTTGTGCATATTTTGGGATCCAGATTATTAAAACCAACCAGTTTTGCTTCTCGATTTTCCTGAACATCTTTTGGTTAATTTATTTTGCTGTATCACTTCATTTGTGCAGCCCTTGGGCCACACAAGCTCAAAAGAAATTATGCTTATTGTACTTGTCTATAATTTTAAATACTAACTTTTCAGGTTTTGCTAACACAGGCCAAACTAGAAGTGACTGTGCCTTGTTTATCAAACACTGCACACAAAATTCTTTCAAAGAGCTTTTCAGTGTAAGGAGGGAAATAAAAATATCTTGAACAGAGATGTAGCTACAATGTGTCCCTTCCTTTAGCTCCTTATTCATTAGCACAGCAATTTCTATATTTCTGTAAGATTTTGCTGTGATTTTTGCTGTGGTCTTTTGAGAAGCTTTGGTGCTTTTTTTTTTTTTTAATGACACAAGTTGGCATATTCTTCAAATACTCAGGATGGTTGTTAATGCACTGAATTTCCTGCACCTATTTTTTTTTATTTTATTTCTCTTAACAAGAAAAAAAAAACCAAGGAGGGGGACAGGACCAGAATGGGGCATATGAACATCCTTCCTTCCTCAGGCACAGTTTCATACTATGATTAACCTCATTTAGCAGGAGAGGTATTTAATGTCTTTGCTTAATCCAGAAATCTGCTAAAGGTATTTGGACCCCGAATTACTGAAATGTTGGGTTGGAAAAGAGCATTTCACTCCCCTCTCTGCCACCCAGCAGACTGTCTACATCCTCCTTGATGGATCTGTCTGGCCATCTGTCAGCAACAAAGCTTCTTGTGCTCCTGGTGTTACCACATATGCCTCAAAAAAGTGGGCAAATTTGTCACAAGAGAAGCCTCAGATGGTAACTGGAGTCCACCCTGGACATCCAAACCTTATTCCTGCAGGACACAAAAGACTTCGGAGATGTAGGCTCTGGGTGGGGCTTGGTCTAGTGAAAGGTGTCCCTGTCCATGGAGGAGGGGATATAAACATATGATCTTTAAAATCCCTTCCAACCCAAACCATTTTGTGATTTTATGATTCTATGTATTTTATGGAACTAATTTTGATATGGGATTGTCTTGTGTTTCTCCAGAGTTTGCACTATTATTTAAGAAGAGGTAGTGTTTTCTCCTCAGTCCTCTGCAGCACTGGATATTTCCTATCAGGCTCAGGAAATAGGAACTGCAAGGAGATGCCTGGCTGCCAGGTAATTCATTTTAGCCATGCCAACAGCACAAGCTGCCTCCTGTCCACAGCCCTCAGCTGCCTCCTCTTTTCCCTGAAATCCTCACAGGAAGTCTGTAGGAATCTCTGCCCTAAGGAGAACCTAGCCCAGCTCACATTTTACAGTGAAAAGCACCATGGATATCTCAGATAATTCCACCTTCTCCACACTCTTTCAGCTTCATGTATGTTCTGCTAAATATCTTAAAAGCAGAAATATTTCTTGTGCACAGCAGAAATTGTCAGACCTGCATCTTTTGCCTTCATTCTCTGCTCCATCAGTCTTTGCTGCTGTGGCTTCACCAAAATCACCCTCAATTATTATTTTTGTTTGTTTCCATCAATCTCAGGGCTCCCTTCTGCAAGTACCACATCTGTGCTCTCTTGTCAACACCACCACAACTCCAGGTTCTACATCTTTCCCACTCCCAATGCACCTGCTTAAATAAACTCTCACATATCATTTCCTCTTCTTTAGTCATACTCAATTTAAAATTACACTTTATTTAAAAAAAGAAGCTCTGGCTCCAGTTAGGCTGAAAGCCCTCTTCCCATTTTTAGTCTGGTGTCCTATTCTCAGTGTCAGAGCTTCAGATCAGTTCCTGAGAGACATTCGGTCTCCATCTCTTCATAACTTTCCACTTCACTCACTATTTAGCTCACATCAACTTTATCATTTATCCACCCATTTCTTTCTGTGCTTCTGCTCTCTGTTATCTCCCTGACTGAGACAGACAGAGGAGTGAAATACAAAACACAGAGAAAATAAAGTGCTGAGAATCAGGTTTTCAGGATTTTTGGTTGTTGTCCAACCCATTGTGAATTTAGGGGGTTTGGCTGGTTTGGGTTGGTTTGTTTGAGGGGTTTTTGTATCACCATCTGGCTGTTTAAGCAAACCTTTATGGGTTCACCTTCACACTGTGTGAAAAGCTAAGTCATGAGCACTGAGACAATATCTGCTTCTCTTCTCCTCAAAACTCACACTGTTTCCCAACTAATTGTCCCTGGCTCATGCTGTTCCCTGAGCTCAGGAGGTCGCACAGAGCCTCACATGAGGCAAATGAATCTTCAGTCCACCCTACACTACCCATCTCAGTACTAGTGTAGCTCACAGTCCCCAGGAACCACACAGGGTTCACCTCAGCATCACTCTCCCAGCTCAGCTAAGCAATGCAGAGCAAAAGGAAGACGTGCTGTCCCTCCCGCACACACCACTGGCCAGAGAAAAGCTCAGTTACACTCTCAGATGTCCAGGTACTCTCACAAAATCCCAAACATGGACCAGCTCAAAGGCTGCGTCACCTCTGGACGGTGGGTTGAGTTACAGCCGTAGGAGCATTTGCAAAGATTCAACAGGTTTATTTTATGTTTATTTTATAAACAGATGACTTTATGTAGTGATAGGACAATAAGGAATGCCTTTATGCTGAAAGAGAGTAGGTTTATTTTGGATATTAGGAAGAAAATCTTCCCTGTGGGGGTGATGAGGCTCTGGCACAGGTTGCACAGAGAAGCTGTGAATGCACCACCCCTGAAAATGTTCAAGGCCAGGTTGGATGGGGCTCTGAGCAACCTGGTCTAGTGGAAGGTGTCCCTGCTCATGATGGGGTTGGAATGAGATGATCTTTAACATCCCTTTCGCCCACAACCATTCTGGGATTCTATGATTCAGTTTTAGACAAATGAAGAACCCTTACTACGACCAGAAAAAGAAAATTTGATTAAAGAAATCAAGACAGTGCTTGGCTCTAGAGATGACAAAGTTTATAATCAGTTACTACCCCCTCCTCACTACTCCCCAAAAGAAGAAAGATTCTTTTTCTAAGGACATAGCTGTGTCTAACATAGAACTGCAGAGCTACAGGGGCTGTGCAAGTGGTAGTTGTACCATGAAGAGCCATAATGTTGGCTGCTAGGACTTCAGGAAGAAGAGATGGCATTCCCTGAAGGATTGAATTCAGAGACTCATTTCACTCCTGGGGTCCAAAGTTCATTCAGGTAACACCACATCATCCTTGTCTAACATTCCAGTGCCCCTCTGCCTATTCCTCATCCACCTCTACCTTCTCCCTCTGAGTGATTATCAAGAGAGGTCCATGTGCATATGGGGCTGTAGCTGGTGATACTTCAGTTAATGGGGTCCCCTGCCTAAATGGGACCACACTCAGCAGGAACCATCCTATGGTAACTTTATCCAGAGAGATGGATCCACCTACTGATCCTGACATACTGGCAGCCCCTTCCCTCCCCTCTTTGTCCAAACAAACCAATTCCTGACTCAACTTTAGAAATTCACTCTCCTGCCTACTCCATACACATTTGCATATGGACTATTCACCCCAGGCCCCCTTCATAAACAGCAGAAAGAAAGAGACCTGCTGGGTTTCCAATTTCCATTATCTCCATGTAGCTGACTGAAATGGGGCAAATGCCTGGTGACCTCAAACGCCTTTCTCCCCACAGCTGACAGAAGCCAGGCAGCTGGTTCAGGTGGAGATGTCTGTCTGGCATTTCAGCTTCTGAGACAACTGGGGATGGTTCCCAGATGGGATGTCCCACTTGTCAGAAGTTGGTTAAATTCAGATCTACTTAAGGGTCTTTTTTCTGCATCAAAACACTCAAGAACTAACAGCTGTATTGCAGATATAGATGCATAAGCTGAGGACTTTTGTCTACAGCTTTACCAAGGTACAACAGACTCTGAATTAAAATGCTCTGAAACCTTTATTTACTTTCTGTCAGGTTTGAATCTGGTCTATAAATAAAGCAAGAAAGACAATGTTAATGAATAGGAACTGCAAAAACTGACATAAGTCATATAACTGAATTTTCTAACAATGAGATTTGGTAAAAGCACCATCCTTTCCAATGTCACTGCAAAGTACATTGCAGAGAATCACCTTGCTTTGATGGGATGGACAGGGAGAAACAGAGTTATTTTCAGGAGTCCTTCTCTATCTTATTTTCTCAAACATTTTAATAACAATGTCTGTAGTTGTCCTCACACTCTGCCCTTGTATGAGGGGGAGGAGGGAAGGGGAGATAAAAACAGAAGCTGGAGGATGCAAATTCTTTACTATTTCACCAATGTTATAAATTAAGACATAAATAGCAAGTGTTACTGTAAGGGTGGGAGGGGGAAATCTGGGTAAATTCAGTTCTCAACACGTGCACAGTCCTTCAAGACAAATAACAGTGACTCCCACAAAAGCATTTGTCTCGCTGGTTTCTGTAGATAAGCAGGGTACGACCTTGTCTAAATCCCATTCACAAGTCAGAACAGATCTCTATAAGCCTCAGCTGCTCTTTCTGTTCTCAGCATATCAGCCCCAAAATGCTTCCCCTTTCTCTCAGATTCTTCTCCCACCACAACTATCTCTTGTGCTGCTGATTTCCATGAGAAAGAGAAGCAGCCTCATAAGCAAAATCAAATGACTACATCAAAAATCCCCTAAGAAGAATAAACTTGGATCCAAGTGAAAAATTAATTATTTGTAGGTTTAGTTTTGAAAAAAAAAATAGAAATTAAACTTCTGCTCTCAATGCATTTGCAGAAGTCTGGAGGCAGGCTCATGGGGATTTATGGCACCAGGTGACTCCAAAGCTTGGCCTCTTTGTGAATGTGACAGCCATCCTGTGCTGGCTGTGGTGTCCCTGAGTAGCCCTTTGGATTGTTTTCTGCTATTTACAAAATCACAGGGTCATTGAAAGACCAAATTATGTTAGCACTTATACCAAGGCAAAGCTGCAACAAGCCTGCATAGTTCAGGAAAGCCACTCCAGCCTTACCTGAGTGTGTTTGATCTCTCTTCCCATCCCTGGAAGTGTTCAAGGCCAGGTTGGATGGGGCTCTGAGCAACTTGGTCTAGAGGAAGGTGTCCCTGCCCATGGCTGGGGGTTGGAACTAGGCAGCCTTTAAGGTCCTTTCCACCCAAACTATTACGGGTTTCAAAGATTCCATGATGACCTAGCAGTTCTCTCTCTTTTTCTTCAAACTGGGCAGCTTTATTTATGTTACAGGTTAAATCTGGCCACTCTGCCAGAGTGATTTAGCCCAGATGAGGCTACTGCTGGTGTGTGTCTGAGGCCAAAGAAAGAACTGGCTCCGAACTGTTGAGTTATTGCATCAATGATGACAGACAGGGACAAAGTATTCCCTACTAAACCAAGAAAAACCTTACTGTCAGTCCAAAGTCAGGAGTACCTTTGTCAGTAGGGTTCTTTTCCCACAAAGCCCAGCATAACTTTGCAAAACAATGAGTCAGTCAAAGCCCCACAGCCATTCTGCTTTGAGAATACATCCTCTTTCACCCTCAATCCCTGCATCCCTGAGATGAGCTACACTAAATCCACACACTCAGCAAGCTGTGATGGCCCTTCTGCTTGTTGGGATGGACTGGGTTTATTTGCTTTCCCAGAAAACATGTGGTGCAATGAAATATGAGGCAGGAATTGCACTTCCTGGCCTGGGTGGGTGGATGCTCTGCAAGGAAGTATCCCAGTGTGATGACACAGAAGAGAAATCTGTGTTTGACTTAGAGCTATTGTTTGGGTTTTAAGTTGCCCTGGATCCTTCAAATGCCTGATACTTCACAGAATCATGCAATGGTTTGGGTTGGAAGGGACCTTAAAGACCATCTAGTTCCAACTCCTCTTCCACTAGACCAAAGTTGCTCAAGTACACCACACTGATCCCCTGGCTGCTTCATCAGCCATAACTTCACCATGAAAGCCCTTCAGTACAACGTGTTAGACCTAAACACAGCTGAATCTATACCTTAACCCTTCATCTTTCTGCAGTAAGAAGGTCTGTACTAGCTGTCCCCAGCCCCCCACACCCCTGTCACTGTATACCTGTCTATATTCTACATACCTCATTTCAACCAGTGCCTTCTCAGGCATTTCTGTCTCCTCTGGTTTTTTCCTGCCCCAGATTGCTGTCCTGATGAGGTCTAACCTACCTCCTCAGCTAAGTGATCTGCTGCTGCAGACACGCTGACATCTTCTCCCATGCTACTACCAGCATCTGGAATAACCTTTGCAAACCAGTTCCAAATATCATTTTCCTTCCTTTCTAAATGATAAAACCCTCCACATGCAGCATGTGGTGAGCCTGTTCTTTTTCTCACCATAGGAAACTCTGTTAAACATATATGATAAAGAATCACTTTTTCAACAAAAAATATGCATCTTTTCTGAGGAAAAGCAACGGGTTTTGTTCTGGAGTCTGAAGTGTTTTGATATAGCCAACCTATCATAATGACTCATGGAAACTATAGATAAAGTTCCCTCATATCCTCACTCTACTGCCATGGACACTGGGGATGGAGCCAACACCTTTCTGCACCACACGAAGAAGTCATGTTGCATCCTGGAAGCACCAGGAAAAAACTGAGTGGAAATGCACATATAATTTTTAACTGAATTCCTGCAACACACAATAACAACATTCAAGATAGGAACACCTTTGTTGTGGAACAAAATACTTCCATGAAAAAAACTGAACCCCCTGAATATCTTCTGTGTTTTGTAAAGAAAAACACCTTTATTTCTCTTGTCCTCTAAAGCCAATTGAATCCACAACCCTGATGCTTCTCACTTAGACCCTGCTGTTCCAGCACCTTACCTGGGAGCATGTCACTGTGCCCATAAAGGGCTGTGATATTGCCACACTAAAGGCTTCAGGACTTCTGTCTCCTTCCATCTCCTTTTTTCACCTTTTCTACTTCTATATGTACCATAGTTTTGCTCCTTTTGCTTTCACTCCCTCTTATATACATTGGATCAATTTAGGATCAACTTATTTTCACCCATTCATGCACTTTCTCATCCTCAGATCCTGGTCAGGGCAGTCATATTTATGGAGACAGTCCTCCTACTGTCATGTTTGCTGATAATTAAACATGCTAAGTACAAAAGTGTTTTAATGTAATCTTTTAGTTCCTTTACTTATCATGGAAGAAGTTTCAACAGCCTCCTATAGATGTCATATCAAATACTTTCCTTTAACTGTCCATGGTCTGTTAGGCCTGGATGGAAACTGAAACTTTGGTCATTGTACATGCCTTGTCTCTGCTTTAGGATGATTTCAATGCAGCAATACTTTTTCTGATTCTCTAGTTCCTAATCAGTGGAGTGTCAAACAGTTGTAGGTTAAAAGCATTTGGCCATGCAGGAAAGAGTTACAAGGGACACAACTGCTCATGTAATGAGTTGCACTCACCAGTCCTTCCCTCCAAAAAGACCTGGCAGGGCAAGGATGCCTTAAAAGGGTCTTGCCATTAGAACTCCCTTCACTTTCGTGACGAAATGGTAAGTTCAGTGGATGTAATTGAAGTCACGGGAGCAACAGATTCAGGCTGAGTACGACACACAGATGGCCATGCCACGAGATTTATAAGGTCCCTGTTCCCACTCGTTTAGGAACTGGAAATTATTTTGTCTTTTAGTGTTGGTATTTCCTATGCACATGCTCTAACTATATTGTATCCCCAGGAGACAAGTGAGACATTTGTATTTGACAATGGCAAGGAAAAGGGGCTACACTTCTTTTGATTGAATGCCAAGCAAATTAAATGACATAATAATTGAGGCAGTTGTTTACAGAGAAACAATCCAGGCCAAAAAAGGTAGAATGTGATGTGGAAATGACCATTCAAAAAACCCAGAAAAATATTATGTAGAGCTTATCACTTGTACATCTCAGGTCTCTCTACAGCTCAGATAAACATCAAGAAATTCACTTGAGAGATAACTGGTACATCCGCAGCACACATGGCACAGTGGTGAGAGAGACGAGGTACAGTTGTGAGAAAGCTGCACCATTTTCTTTTCATCTCACCCTGGGCACATCCTTTACAACTGTACACTTATTCCATTCAGCATTTCTGCCCTAAAGGACCAAACACAGCACATATTCTTACACGCAGGTGGAAATAAAAATATGCCCAAATGGAATGGCACCATTCTGCCCCAGCAAACTGCTCTGAAAAAATGATGTTTCTTGAAGGTATGATACAAACCAGAGGAACTATCCACTGTTAAGACAGCTGGGGGTAATTTGAAAAGCAATCTGGGTTCCTTCCACTCACATCATCAAAGTTAATAAACATTATCTCTGCTACTAGATGGGATCTGGTTGGTGGTGAGAGATTAAAAACCTCCATCAGGCCTGATAAAGAAGAATATTAACACAAACAAGCAACGATGCAGAAAAATCACAAAACTGACACAAACAAGCAATGATGAAAAAGTCATCACTGGCTACAGAGAAGGGTTTGCAGTTTATGCTGCCTTTGCCAATGTTTTCCTTCCAGCCAGGCCGACAACCAGGAATCAGATGCAAGTGGAGGCAAACAGAGAATAACACCACGGAATGGAAACAAACTGTCACTGGTGCTTGCAGGCTGCCTTCTGATGTCAATCACAAACACCATCCTATCATTTCTATGCAAGAACAGGCACAGAGCACATGAACAACCCTAAGAGGGAGCTTTGCACAATGAGCTTCAGGTACCCATGATTGCAGGATCAAGGCTCTGGTTGGTCCTATAGATGATTTCACACACCCAGGTTTTGGATGTTTGTACTCCCGTATTGACTTTCTTTTCCCTTTCTATTTTAAGAATCAGTTTTTCAAAGCTTAGGCAAAGAACAACACTCTGCTTACACAAATCCTGGCTTCAGCATAATGGGAAGCATCAGCAGAATTTGCAGCCAAGTGTTTTAATTTAGATCCACAAACATATACATAAAAAGCTAAGAGCGGAGCAGCCCTCTTGACAAAGCCCTGGAAGGTGGTTCATACATCACCTCCTTCCCAGGCTTCTGAAGAGCTCTTTGCAATTAAACCCAGACAATTAGAGAAGAAACCAAAAAGTTGCCATCAGAAATTATAATCACTGTATCACTTCCTTCAGAACAAAAGTGGGAGGATGTACAGAGACTAAACTGGGAAAGATCCCAAGGAGGAGGAATACTTGGCATGCTGGGAATCTAAGCCACTGTTCTTGTTCCCTCCATCCCTCTGTCTTGTCTCTCTCTAAGCCTTTCCTCTGAGCCCCTCCACCTCTAATGCAATAGTGAGGCTGCTTCTGTGAGAAACTCTGAGAGTCAGTCAAGAGACCTTCTTTGAAAGGAAACACACTTGAGGCAGAAAAAAAATAAGGTGGCTCCACCCTGCCAGTGTAATAACCCTCTGTTCACAGCTCTCCTAGATGTGAGAGAAAATGAAAAGGTTTCCCCAGTGTAGCATTGTGACTACAAAACCAGCCTGGGTACAGGGGGCTGCAGAGCTGCAGGATGGAGGTTCACGAGGGATATCTGAATCTTCAACAAAGCTTTGAGAAAGAATCCAGAAGACATGTAGAAGTGGGGAGAAAAAACTAACTAAACTCTGTGTTGCCCATGCCAGTGCAACTGTGGCATTATCTTAAAGCAGGGAACATTTCCAGTCCAAAACCTCTGCACAGGCTGAGCAATACTTGCTTCTTTCATCATGTGTCCTCACAGGGATTGGCCAAAAAGTCATGTGAGGAAAACGAGGAGCTCAGCATGGCTCAGGGAGCCTTGGCAAATCAAGACTGGTAGACATCAATGTCTCGTGTCCAGCCAAGACACCAAAGAGATGGAGACAATAACTGGGATTTGGATTCAACTCTGATGTTAAAGGGTTTAGGCAATGGCAGGCCCATGAACTCCAGCAGGGCATCTGATACTTCCAGCTGAATGCAGCCCTGTTCCACCACAACCAGGTGGGACAGAACCTCCTTGGAGCAGGTGCTCTTTGCTGGTCCTTCACTCAGCTCCTAAAGCACATTCCCCAGAAACTCGGAACGCCTGGCAGTCTCAATGGGGATGTGGAGTCCTTCCTTCAATCTAACAGAAGGATAAAAAACAGAAACATAAAAAAACACATGTCCAGGGCCTCGAGGACTTGGCTGCTTAAAGATACAAAAGTCTGAACATTGCCCTATTCACTGCAAATAGTTCTGCTTCTCCCCCAGTCTTTTATTTTTTTAATAGCAAGTTCAGTGAAACTTTATCTCTTCCTGCCCCAGTAACCCTACTAAATAATCTGCTGTTAGCACGACTCAATTGAGTGGCTTTCAGCTGCTGAAGTCAGTTTTCTTGCTACTGTTCTTTCATCGGTGGAAATTAAAAAATGCAGTGGGTAAAAAGCTTTCCCACCCTGAAGAGTATCACACTACTGGAAACTGAAGTACAGCCGAGAAGTTACTTACTTGTCTCGGAGCTGCAATTTAAAAGGATCCGATTACACCCAGAAGTTTAACTTCATCAGCATTCAATGTGCATGCAGGGAACAATCCAGGTTTCGAGCAGCTCCGAGTCCCCTCCTTCAAAAGGAAATGCAGCTCAAACACGTCGGAGGAGGGATGGAGGCAGCTCATTTCTCTTTACTGCTCAAATCTGCTTTCCAATTTATGTTGGAATGTAGAACATTACAAACTCGATCCGAAAATTATATATCCAGCTGCTGAGATACAAAATTGCCTCTAAAACTAGACTTCTATCTGGCTATTTTATCACAAACTGTAACCAAGAAACAGCTACAAAACATCACCAAACCTAGCAGAGGTATTTTCCCTCTATATTTTCCCCCGTTTGTTCACTTGAAGTTGAATAACACTTTATTTACAGTCGGTTTTAATTGTGTTTCTCACTTTCCCCTCTGTTGCATGAAAGGACATGGGAGAAAACAACATTGTTTTTAAAAGGCAGGAAAATGTGATGGTGAAACCGCAAACGCTCGCTAAAGACATCAGGTGTATAAGCTGAAAGTAATTTAGACTCTCATTTAAGGAAACAAAAACAATGAAAAAACCCTCTTAGGATAAATGTCAAGTTGCCAGGTTTAAAATCTCGTAACAGAGGGAAGAGGGCTGAAGCGCAGCGTCCGGCTACAACGTAATGCCGACAACACCAAGTTGTGCCCCAAACTTTCTCGGGGCTGCCTCACCCCCTCCAGGGATCCCACCCGCTTCCCACCGGCCCCCGGCACATCTCCCCGCAGCGGGACGCCCTGCCCGCGCATCCCCCGCGCATCCCGCTCCGCTCCGCCGGCGGTACCTGCTGCCCACGCAGCGCAGCGCGGCTCCGATCAGCCCGTTTCAGCTCAGCTCAGCTCGGTTCGGCTCAGTTCAGCTCGACTCGGCGCAGCCTTGTTTAACTGAGCTCGGCTTGGGTTGTGCCTAGTCCCGTCCGGCTCTGCTGAGCTCCGCCCGGTACAGCCAGCTCGGCTCGGCTTTGCTCGGCTCTGCACCCCACGCCCCCGCAGGAAAGCAGCGCACCCCGGGCCGCCCGTCGGCACTGCCGGGGCTGCCCTCGTCGCCTCTTCCTCCTCCTCCTCCTCGGCACCACCCCGCTCCGCGCCCCGCTGCTTCCCCCTCCCCGCCCCCGGGTCCCCGGGTCTCCTCTCCGTTCGTTCCCAAAACGTACCAGTCCCGGGGGCTGGAGAGGAGCATCCTGTCCATTACTGCACAGGACCCTGCCTTAGGATTGGGGCCGCGGGTTCCCTCTTGCAGCCAGAGAAACCGTGGCTGCAATGAAATGCTCATACAAAATAATGAAATAATTAGGACAACCTGGTTTTTTTCCTTCTTTTTATTTTTTTTTCCCCAGGCTGCAGAGCCTTGTGGTCGTGGCTGGCAGGGGAGGTTTGCTGATGGATGCACAGGGAATATCAACAGGGGAGTCTTTCCTCATTCATTCATTCATTCATCTGTCTCATCATGTTACATTCTTGGCCATAGGTGTTTGAAACAACTCTCTTCCAGGCAGATCCAACCTCAGACAAGGTTGGTGTATGAAAGTAAGACAGGTGGAAGTGGTGCCTGTTTGGTGCACCCCTCTCAGGGCTTTAAGGGTGTCAGAGACAGGTTTTACTCTCAGCAAAACTCAGCTCCAATGGTCCTGTGGCTGCATCATATGCAATAGGCTTACAGCCCAGTGCTGTTGATTGGGGTTGTGGACAGGTGGATCTAGAGCAGGAAACTGGCCTGGGAACCTGGGAGAGGAAAGAAGAAGGAAAGAGAACCCCAGAAATGTGGGTGCCAAGGAATTTTGAAGAAGACAGTGGTAAATCCCCACATCCTCCAGGACCACGTCAGCTCTGTAAGACTTACAGGCTTCACTGCTGCCAACAGACAAATCAACATGCTTAAGGCATCCATGTCAAGGAGACCTACAGATGTTTTTCTTATCTCCTTGATGGACCCATAAAAGACATGAGACCATGTTCAGGTACCTTCTGTGGCTCCAAAAGCTCTGGTGAAGTATTTCAAATAGTGTTTCCCTAAAGGTCAATGCACAATTGCAGGTGCAGAACATGACAACTGGCCTTGTTACACCAGTGAAAGGTGTTTTGTTTGAGATGACCAAAATGAGATATTTAGAAATTTTAGGACTTGTAAATGTTCACGTTGAACAAGCTGGGATGATTCTTTGAATGCCATTGTGATAATTTTGCCCTTGATGCTGAACTCTAAAATGTAAAGTATGCATTGAAATAAAGAAAACAGAGTCAAGGCAAAGCAAAGGGAAGGCCTGCTGGAATTTTGGAAATCAGTGGTGATGAACTGCTTTCAAAGAGTGGTTTTTCCCTATTTCCTTGAACAATTAGAGCTGACTATAATACCTATTCTTGTTACCAGCAGGAGAGAAAAAGACATTTCATGAGGCAGATGATTTTACATTTAAATTGCTCACACTCCATTAACTTACACATCCATCCTTACTGCCTGTGTCAGAATCCATTATGCTGGGTGTTGATACTGCAGGCATACAGAAGAGATTCTTCCACCCCAAGTGAAGGTGAGCTGTAGATAATTAAACCCCTATGTATTCCCATCCCAAACTTCAGTTTTCAGCTCCACTGGTTGCTGATGGTGTTGCTAAAATTTGCTCAGGAATGTGATGCTTGGAGGACCATCATATCCACCTGCAGTTAGATTCAGTGCAAGCTTTGGGCATCTTAGTGGCATATACCCAGCTGAGTTACAGCCCCATGATCCCTCCCTCATTCCCTGCCCCCTTTTGATATTGCCTTTCCCAACACAGATCAGATTCCATCCCTGGAGGTGTTCAAGACCATGCTGGATGAAGCTCTGAGTAACCTCGTCTAGGGGAAGGTGTCCCTGCCCATGGCAGAGAGTTGGAACTTTAGGGTCCTTTGCAACTCAAACCATCCTAGGATTCTAGGATTCTGTGATCTGAGACACAGAGCATGACACACCAGCCAGTTACACGAGGATCACTTTGCCTAGAGGAAATTTTGCAGAAGTGAAAATATTTAGCCTTAGGATTAGTTTTCATGGTTTTTTTCCCTCTCCCTCTTCTTCCCTTTTCATTCTGTAGTTGGGGAGTTGGCATTTTGCCAGCTCAACCCAAGACAACACACCAAACAGGCCACTTAGCTCCAATTTGGCAGAAAAAGGTTTCAGCCTGTGTTGTCCACCAGAATATCACCTGACCATGCAACAACAAGGCTTCAGATCAGAAAAAATCCTTGGCAAGACAAGCAAAGGATTCCAGCCCCTGCTGCAAAGAAAAATCAACATGAGCCCTTTCTAAAGAAGCATTAACCCATCTTGTCACTCCAGACCTCTGGTGACAGCTCCATACCTGCCTGTCCCAAAAATGTCCTTCACTGCCCTTCATGTGTAACCTAAATCTTCCTTGCTGGGATTTAAGCCCAGTTCTTGTTATGGGGTCCCAGAATCTCAGAATGGCTTGGATTGGAAAGGATCTTTAAAGGCCGTCTAATCCAAACCCCTTGCAATGAGCAGGGACATCTTCTGCTGGATCCTATCCACCAGGGATGGGGATAACAGATATTCCACTTCTTTCCAGTTCTGTTTTCCACAGCAGCTTTTCTTTTCATATCTGAAGGCAGCAGTGTTGTGGTCTGGGAAACAGCTGCCACATTAATTACCCAGACACAGGATAATTACCCAGCTGACACAGAGCTTCCACTGAAACACACACCGACTGCTGTACATTGTTATTGCCATTTAACTTGCCTTGTACAACTAATCAGGCATCGCCTTTTACAACAGATGAGGCCACTCCAGTGGGTGTAGGTATCTGGAAACCAAAAGCCCTTCAAGCTGCATCTTTCTGGTGGAAAATATCACCACAAGTCATGGTGTTTTCTTTCCTGTATTTGAAAACCACCCACATTTTCAGTAAAAAAAAAAATACAAACTGATTGAGTGTTTTGCCTGGGAAATGGGCTTTTCTGAGGAGTTTCATTCTCAAAGTATCTGGTCTCTGTTGTTTGTTTTTTAAGGATAGTTGTTTGCAAATTATTGTCAATTGAAAGGAGGTGTGGTGGGGAAAATGACAAAGGAACATGTTTAATAACTGCTGCAAAAGAAAATAAAGTATTCCTCTTGGTCTTTGCTTTGAATTCATTGAAACCCAGTTAGTGAGTCAATGCATTTGAAAAATAAAGAAGAAAATACCGCAGGGTACATTATTTTCAGGTTTTTGGTATTTTTGTTTTCTTTTTCCCCGCAAAGGTTTCCATTTCTGCCCAAAGTGTGCACTGCACTTTATCACAGGGTTTACGTTTCAGTCTTTCGTAGCAGCCATAAACGAAAGGGCTTATAAAGGAGCAGAGAAGTCACTTCATCTCTTCTACCACACCAACACCCCCGAAAGCACCCATTCCCATGAGCTGTCTGTCCAGCTAGTTTTTACACATTTCCAGCCTGGGAGTCCCCTGGCCTCCCCAGAAGAGGACAGGAAGTGCAGTGAGCAAATCAAACCACTTGCAAAATACTGTGTGACGGTGCACATCTCCCAGGCTTCACCAGAAAACCCCTGAGTAATTATGCCAGTATCTTTCTACGGGGTCCAGCCTGATTTTACATTCTTAGAATAACTTTACTGGAGGTATGTGTTGTCCCTTCCAAGCTATGAGGAGAAATAAATCAACTGTGATGCTAGTCCTATCACTGGTGGTGCTGCAGTACCTTTAAAACAGTTGTTAGTCTCATACCAAGGATCAACCAAACAGATAGAGCTAAGTGTGTCCCCAGTCCATAAAGTTTGGTCAGCTGTGATTTTATAAAGTTTCAAAGCTTTTTCTCAATCCCTGTTCAATCATTTTGGGCTCAACACTACAATTTGTCAGCAGCATTTGAAATAATCAGTTTAAGCAGATGTACAAGATGGGCACAGGTTGAGGGAGGCAAAGCCACAGCCTGCACTCATCTTCTGGTTCCAACCAACACTCTGTCTGCCTGTCCTGCCTCCATATTCCAGGTTTTGCTTCCTCACTTCCTCACTTTGCTGACTCAACTGATCACCTCATTGTGCTCTCAACCAGAGCAACAAAACATTCTGGATTTAAGAAAAACTAGCAAAGCAAAACTGAAAAAGGAAAAAAGAAAAAAAAAACACCAAACCCAAACCCCAAATGAAGAAAGGGGTTACCCTTTGCCTGTAAGAGGCGTCATTTTCACAGGAAACGGCCACGTGAAGGGCTGAGTGATCAAAGTGGTGGTGAGGAACAGGTCAGGTGGATGGTGGAGGGGTAGGAGTAGGTGAAAACCTCCCCAGAGCCAAAAAGGTCATGGTGTGTGGCAACATGCTCTAGTTCACCCTGCATGAGAGGTGTGTGCTGTTTTGAACTTGCTGGGAAAATGCAGAGCCACTTGTGATTAAAAGTTCCTCTCCCATCCTGGAGAACAGTTCCCCATTGCTTGTGTGAAAGCATTACCCCTTTGCTGACTTCTCCACAGAACCACCACCTCTAGTAATTCTCCCTGCAATGGAGAACATGGAAAGCCAGTTCCAAGCTTGGGCTATTCCTATGCTTGGATGTCAGTTGTTGACCACCCTCAAAGACAAACTGACTGATTTGGAGGTTGCAGGACCACTGACACACATAGTCTGCCATTCTTGGCTCCTCTGATAACATTAACTAATTTCACAGGGAAATACAAAGCAAAATTAACAGTCAAAAGTCAGCTTAAAAATCACAGTCATAGAATAGTCAATGCTGGAAGGGGCCTCTGGAGGTCATCCTGTCCAACCTCTTTGCTCAAGCAGGGCCACACAGACCTGGTTGCTCAGGACCATGTCCATACACCTTTTGAATCTCTTCAAGGATGGAGAGTCCACAACCTCTTTGAGCAACCAAATTACATTGGGCTCTTTTTGGCACATATTTATATAACCCCTGTATTTACTGTCTTGCCAGTTAAAAGACCTTTTAGTTTAAATTCATTTGGGATTAGCAGAAGTCATTGCTCAGGGAGGTCACAGAGGTTAAGAGATCAGCAAGATTTCAAGTATGCTGACATTTCTCTTTGTAACCTTCATTGGTATTGAGCCCAGAAGTTTGTACCCCTCTAGAGGTTATTCTAAAGGCAAGATGACTGGGAGGCTAATTTTTTTTTTTCAGTTTTGGATCAGAACGTCTGAGTTTTGAGCCTTGCTGCTGAGAACTCACATTGTGGTGTCCTCCCACAACTGAGGTCTCTGCCAACATTTTAGCTGAGACACAACTGAAATCTGAAATAAGTGTCATGGCTGGGAAGATGCTGATGAAGCTCGTAGAGGTGGGAGAGATGTTTTCCTTGGAGATACAGCCACCTCCTTCAAACTGATAGATGGTAAGGGCTCTTGCATTTGATCTGGTGATCATGTACTCACAACAGGTTTAGAACCTCCTCCCAGGAATCTCAAGAAGTTTTTCATTTGTGTTATTATAATCTGTGCAGTTTCAGCAGACACACAGTTAAAATAGTTTGCCAGAAAGAGCAATAAGGCACCATCATGCTAATAAAAATTTGTATCTTAAATGACTGCTGTCCCATTAATGGTGAGGAGCTGAGAAATTTTGTCTGATAAATTTGCTTCTGAGTTATACTCTGCAGTAAGTCAAAGCAGTCAGAATTGCAAAAGTGCTGAGTGTCCAATATAGAAACTGCTCATTCTGGGTCCTAAAAGGTACCAACTCTTAACAGCAAATAGGCTGGTTGGGGAAAGCCCAACAGAACAGGTTGTTTGGGGCAGGACCGGAGGTTTTCAGAACTCTTATTTTAATATCTCCTAGTTTTTAATGTATTTATCCTTACTGTCAACTAAAAAGGAACAGCCTTCCCTCTTTTACAGACAAGGGGTTGCAGCCTTGACACACAGAAGAGCAACGTCTTGCTCTTGGGTAACCAGTCACACATCCCGCATTATGAGTCCCCAGACACCTTCTTTCAAGGTCTCTTTCACACTTAGACATGTCTGGGAGGCATGTGGTGAGAACTGACAGGTCAGGCCTGGTAGAGGAGAAGGTGGAGACTTGTCCCACTGTCTTTCCTGAGTCATGGTATGAGTTAATCAAAAAATCATGGAATCATAGAATGGTTTGGGCTGGAAGGGACTTTAAAGATCATGTAGTTCCAACCCTCTGCCATGGGTGGGACCATCTTCCACTAGACCAGGTTGCTCAAAGCCGCTTCCAACCTGGCCTTGAACACTTCCAGGGATGGGAAAGTTACAGCTTCTCTGGGCAACCTAAGCCAGTGCCTAACTCCCCACTGTGTAAAGAATGATGGAATCCACTCCAGGTGGTGAAGACTTAGACAAAGCAAGAGCTGATTTAGCATGGGCAAAACTCCAGGAACTGCAGTAGGAGCTGGTAGATGCACACACTGATGATGAGGTAAGCACCATGCAGAATCCTTCACCCAGCTGATATCAAATGCTCATTAGGGGTCTTCACTACCTCTGTAATGCTTTTTCCATGAAAGGCTTTGAAAGAAATCTTCAGTGGCTTAGACACAGTTTAGAAGGTGTGCTGGGCTGAGCCTGCTGACCCTGACTCAGCCCACTTTGCCTCCTTCCCATCCCAGCTTGGGGATGCTGAGGAGCCCCTTGCTCCCCTTCCATCCTGCTATTCCACTGTGTGCTGAGGCACCTCCTTGATGCTGCAAAATGACCACTGATCTGCTCCTGTGCTTGTTTTGCCAGTGTCACCTCCTAGCTGGGACCACCCACTCAAGTCCCAGCCATTTCTGTATGTTTTACTTCTCCTCTGTGTTACAGCCAAGAGCAGGTGTGAGCCAAAAATGACCTGTGAAGGTCCTTGTTTTATTTCTCTGAATTCTCTCTGTGTTTCTCACCTGAGCTCACTTGCTAATTCTCATGAGCTGATTTATTCACAAGAAGCAAGGACACCAGCAGACAGTGTTGTTTCCCAGTGAAATTTTGCTAGTAATGTGTTGTTCAGTTGGTTGTCAAGGTGTGTGCGCTCCTTCTACATTTCCCAGAAATTGTTCTTTGCTGCAGAATTAACATAAACTGGGGTAAGCAGAGACTGCTGACAGTAACATTACAAGCCTGACCTCCGTGTGGTGAATGTTCTGGGTGAGGAGTGGGTTTGCTGGGTTGCTTTCTTTTGTGGTTAAGGTGAAAGGTCAAAACGCTTTGTTGTCAGTGCTATGAAAGTGTCTGATGTGAGTGCATTTACCATCAGGGCTGGCTGATGGAAACACACCAGGATCTGAGTAAGGGAACCATTGTCACATTATTGTCACACATTTTTAATTGCTTCTGTGATTTTGTATTAATTGATTCTGTAATTCTTCATTGACAAGGTGGTGTTTAGTCATAGACTGGACTTGATGATCTCACAGGCTCTTTCCAAGCTAATTTGTTCTGGGATTCTGTGATCATTTCTACTCTGGCCATAAAATTCTCCAAATGATGACTTTCCACAGTAACTTCTATTCCCTGGAAGAATATCCAGGATACTTCTGCCATCAGTGAGCTCAGCTTGGGACACCCAGCAAGAGACATGATGAACTCAATTTTCAGCACCATGGAAAAGAACAAAATTAGATGGTGTCGAATGTGTCAGCTTCCCTGTGAAAACCAAGCGCCCTCAGGCCAGTTCTGACAGCCAGGAGAGCTGGTCCTCAGAGGTAGATGATCCAGAGACCTCAGCCAGGATCAAGAGGAGGTACTTGGAGAAATATCCTGATCAAATGGAACTTTAGGAAGGTATCTAAAAGTAAGATAAGCAACAACTCTCTCTTACTGACATTGGCAAATTGGTTATAACCCATTTAGATACCCAAATGTGTGACGCATTGCTTTGCTAGCAGGAGTAGAAATGAGATTTCAGCAAAGGAAGAAATAAAAGGAAGATCTCCAAGCATTTCATGGCTGTGGCTTCTCTGTGTGCCCACTGTTCATTACTATTTCCTTATAAATGGATGAAGGCCATTCCATCAATCCCCTAGAAACACAACTCTGCTTGGTGTGACCCTCATCTCTGCTGTGATCGAGGGGCATGGCGTGGTGGACAGAAGCATCAGAAACTCCACACTCATGTTAGAAGATCAGAGGAGAAAAAAAGAAAAAGAAATCAAGGACAGGTTAGTCTGTAGGTGACTGTTTGTACCCTGCCTAAGCCATGAAGTGTGAGAAGAGGGGACAGTGAGGGAGGGACAGGCAAGAGCTCACGTTCAGCATGGTGATGCTTTGGGGCAGCACACAGAGGACGCTTGCGTGGGGAGGTGTGAACACAGAGGATGTTGCCTCACTTGGGCTGGTTTTGGGGATGCCGTTGCTGCTGCCTCTCAGAACAGTGCAGAAATATCTGAGCTCAGCTGAAAGAAGTTCTTGTAGGTATTTCAAAGAGCAGCTCTGTGACAGCACAGACATGGGGGAGGAAGGGCTGAAGCCACTATTTGTGCATTACATCATAGCCTTTGTGTATTGTACTTGTCATTACAGCAACAAAAATGCAACTTTGGGATAACCTAACAACTGGCTTCAAGTCTTCTGGACCCCTGGCATGAAATTCTTCCTGGGCTGCTTCACTGAAAGTTGGACTTGATGGTCTTTGAGGTCTTTTCCAGCCTTAATGATTCTATGTCCTTCAATGCTCTTGTTGCATATTAGTAACAAATGAAGCTATGGTCCTACATCATGACCTAGTCACATCTCTGGAGAAGGTCAGAACCCGAGGGGTGAAAAGTCCCCAGAACATCTTTCCTGTAGGATATCTCCTCGCTGTGGTCCAGGGACCTTAGACATTTACCCCCAATACCCTGTCCTGGAGCATTCATTTATTATTAAAAGTAGGTCACCACAGTGTCAGCTCAAGCTATTTTGTCTCTGGTGGATTTGAACACTTTGCTTTCCAGACAATGACGAACATGACTGTATATGAATCATTTTTCACCTCCAGCTTTGTCTGATTCTTAGAGCTCTTAGAGAGGGTTAGGTGGCCGGGAGTCTGCTCAGCAGTGCTGCTAATGAGAGAAGAAACAAAAGACAGAGAGGAAAAGCAAAACTACAATTTATTTTCTACCTTCTGATCCCAAGTGGTTGATCTATGATTTCCTTCAGGATATATAAGAAAAAGCTCAAACATGCCCTGAAATTAAATGACTGTATTATAGAAGGTACTTCACACAGGAGGCGAGTGCAGTACTCCAGTTGTACTTGAAGGCTTAAGTGGGACTTTGGTGATAAGGAAGCTTTATGTTTTATCTTTCTGTACAGCCTTGCAGATTTGGACTTAATCTGGGTGTTTTGTAAGGCACTGAGGTACTGTAACACTAAATGCCTCAGTAGTAACAATTGAAACCAGCAATTCTTTTCATTGGTGCCTCTGGTTTGCACTGAAATGCTCTTGTAATTTCTGAGCACTCTTCCATGCATAGTGGCATTAGTCAAAAGTCCTTTTCCAGGTGAGGGAATTCAGGGCTCCATTTAGTAGGAGCAGAAGGGACTTAAATCTCTTGAAGTCCCAGAGTGCATAAGGCTGAAGAACCAGAGGAATCGTGCAGTGACAAAAATTATTTTGAAAGGTCACAGCACATAACTGAGAAAGTCAGGTCCTACCCACCAGCCCAGGCAATCACAGGGGCTTGCTTAATATTCATTGTGGGCTTTCCCTAAAAGTCAGTGAATGTTTAAAAATGTCACTGCACAAACTCTTAATTCATGTTATTTGCTAGGCCATTGCACGTTCAGTAACAGGGAATCAGCTCCATACTGCAATTGGAAGGTCATGAGGTACATGGGACCCTGACTTCTTGTAATGTCAGTACATTAAGCATTGAGTATGAAGACTGTACATCTGGTTTTATAATTTCTTTCTAATAATGTCCCTCTCTTCCCCCAGTTCTTTTTATTTCAATCTTTAAGCTCTTTGGGACAGCAATTGCCACTTATACAGGTCTTGACATGTACTAGCATGATAGCTTTTCACCATGGTCTGTATCAAAGTTCTAGTGAAATATAAATGCTAAATTACACCTGTGATACTAAGGTTGTTTATATTCCCTTCAGGAGTTGAGGTCTTGGCTTCTGTAATTCATGTAGAATTTCACTTCCATGATGAACTGCCAGTCTAATTCAGATCCAACTTGTCAAGAAAATGAAGCCACAAAAAGTTCATTGATTTGGGAAGGATGGTTCTTATTTAAACCACAGCAGGCACATCTCCAGTCTTTTCAGAAGGGTGGATCAATAGGCATACTTGTATGCGTTTAATTCAGTGTCAGTGAAAGGGGTTATTTCTTTTGAGTTTGAGGATAGAGGGAATGTGCTGAAACACAAAATTACTTGGACTGGTCTATGTTTGTGGTTTACTAGGAGAGTAACAGAAGATGCAGGTTGAGCTTAATTTAGGAGTAAAAAACCATGCTTTTTAAGAGCCAGGAAACTAAATAGTCAAACCATTGTGCATTAATCTAGAAGCACACAAGTGACAAAACCCAAGATATTTATGCATACAAATCCATATTCATGCACAGAATCATTTAGGCTGGAAAAATACTTTTACATCATTGAGTCCAACTGTTAACCTAACACTGCCAAGTCATATCCATGTGTTCTCTGCAGAAATGTTTAGATGCAGGGCTGTAGCAAGGGCATAATCTACACTGGATATCAAAAGATCCTACATATATAGACCCCCAGACATCCCAGGATACCACCACAGGTGTCTGCATCTAAAACCAGAGCTAGGGCCTTGTCACCTGCAGCAGCAGGACAAGCAGGAGGTGACAGCAACTTAAAGATATAAAAAGAGATGCCCAGATGACAAAGAAGAGCTGCAGTAACAGAACAGTCTTGTGTTCCATCTGCCCATGTGAGTATTTATGCATATGAGTATTTGTATTCTCCACCAGTGTCACTATCAGTTCTGCAAATGTTCTTCTTGTATTTGTCCAGCTATTGGAAATGAGGGGACCATGCTGTGCAATACCAAGGACATAACTGAGCCAGGGAAGCTGTTCCAGACTGTTATTCCTGTACAGCCTTGTGAAAGAAATGTGGAAATGGATGGACTGGCTCTTCCATGTTTGAACCTTTAGTTCTTGCTCTGGTGCCTCAGCACTCTGAGTCACCACCAGTTCCTCAGCTGAGACAAGTGATGGACAAAAGGGAAAATGAGAATAATTGCAGAGATGGGCACAGATATGTGCTGCTAGAGATAATGTAGAAGACATTTCAGAGGGTCAGCATCTGTTTTAGGGGAGATAATCTAGAAGATGTGGAGCAAGAGGTGGAGAGAATTGACAATTACAGCCTTATCCCAGGTTGGAGTGGCACAACTGTTTCCTTGTTGCTTAAATAGAGTTGATGTAATTTTGCTGTTTCTGCTGAGGACTGTGGGGCTATGGAGGAGGTGGCTGCTCCTGTCTGACCTTCCCAAGTGTCCCCAAACACAGAATCATAGCACAAACTTTGAGGCAGCACTTTTATTATTGCACAGATCTGTTTGTCTACTGTTCATCTGGCTGCTCTGCCGAGCCCACTAGCAAGAGCTTGTGCCCTTTGTTTAAACAACTTAGAACCTCCTTGTGACCAGTTTGCTCCTTTTGAGTAGGGCCTGATTTGTATTTGTGCAACACTCTGCAGAGTAAAGGGAGAAAGGGGAAGTGATCACTTGTGACCGAGCACTGGGCACTATAATAAGCAGGGGATGACGATACATGTGAGGCTGAAAGGAAGGCAAGAAGTTCTCGTTTGGAGATGAGTAGGTTTAGTTCTAATTCATGTGACCTTTGACCATGTTGGCCTGGGTTCATACAGTGGCATCCTAGAGCAGTGAGCACACTGATGGCCACAGCAGCCTAGAGATGGATAACCAGGATATCCCCGACCAACCTGCTGGAGACTCAGTCAGGTGTCAATCAGTCTTCCAAAGCAGTTTGGTGGTCAAACTGTAGACCCCAGAAAAACCAAAGGGATCATTTTCATATGTGTACATGTGTGTGTGGCTTTCGCTTTGAATCCTTCTGCGCTCAGTTGGACACAGAGAGAAGAAAGGAGGAGCCACTGCTCAACCCAGAGGGGCAGATGAAGTGAAAAGTCAAGGTCCTCACCTGCAAATTAAATGACTGCCTTCTAGTGGAGAGTGTGCAAGCCACTTCATCAGTATTTTTGGAGTGCTACTCAACAACATAATCATAGAATCATGGAATGGTTGGTGTTGGAACGGACTTTAAAGATCAGGTTCCTCAGGGCCCCATCCAACCAAACATAATCTGGGACACTCTTTCTTCTGGTAGGTGCCTCAGCATTTATAATAATTCTGGCAACATCCTTGACATTAATCAGAACTAGTTATCATGCAGGGAGTTTCAGTTTCACTGTGATCGCTTTATCTGAATACAAATCTGAGCCCTCTGCACATCCTCAGACACAGCTCAGGACACAAAAATACCTTACCACCTGATCATGTTTTTCTCAGATATTTTTTCACTGACAGGTTGTTGGTTTACTGCTTCCTGGGGTAGAAGGTTAGTTACTTGGATTTGTCCTTTGCTATCATGGATTTGAGTCTCTAAACAGTCATCAGGGTCACTGGGACACATGAACAGTCCCCAGTACAGATCCAAAGAGGAATCTCAGACATCCTAAAAGAGCTTTTCATAGTCTGCATCACTAACTGGAAAGCTGGAAGGTGCTGAAGCCAGACCTGCAAACTCACAAATTTCCTGAAAGTAGATTGGATTTAGACAGATTCATGTGATCACAGCACTAGTACCTGGGTTTGGTCACCCCCTGGAGCAGGTTAGCCTGATGTTCAAAAGAAATCATTCTCAAACTCCTTCTAGGAGATTTAATAGCATATAAACCGTGCATCAAGGATTCCCTGTTAGAAGTGAAATTAGGCTCCAGTATGGAGTGATATCCCAGAAGGTGTATAGGAGAAGCTCATGGATTCAGATTTCCTCACTGATGGAAAATTCATTGGGATATTCTTGATCAAACCCTTGTAAAATCCTCAGAACTCTCACCTGAAAGTTTCAAGCAAATGAGCTATCTCTTCTCTGGGCACGGAAAAGACATTTCCAATGTCAATTTGTTAGGAGTTTGTGGGCAGTTACTTTGTTTTCATTCACCCAGATGGCAAACAAACCCAAAACAGAATAAAGCTATTGATTTTTAAAGTAATCCTTTCTATCAATACAAGCCAGGCAGGCTTTGATTTCAAACAACTTATAAAGGTTTGCACACCTCATTTCAAGTATCATGCCACGATCCTGACTCCATGCTGCAAGTTGTTTAATTAACAACATTAATCCACTAAGTGATGGCAAAATGTTTAGTAATGATGTCTAACTGGGGCATTGCAAGGGAATTTTGTTGTTTAATTAGGAGATAATTGATGATAGTGCAGGGAGTACCAGTTTATAAAAGGCTTCTGCATGTCAATTGGGCTTGTCCTGAGGTTAATACAATAGCTTTTAAATGGCCTGTTCAAATTAACTGCCATTATTATGGTGCATAGATTTAACAGTGGCCATTATTCACAAAAAAAATTAAAAAAAAAAAAAAAAGGAGCATTTCTTTAGATCTAGCTAATTAGATGTAGGGATAATGAAATGTACCTGGAAGGAATGGAGAGGTGGTGAATTAACCAGCTTGCATGGAATTAGTCATAGTGATGGCACTGACTGAGGAATCAGCTCCCTGAGGGGCCTCGGATGTGGAACTGTGGAGGCTTCATCTTTCTACTGCCATTAATGTAGGTGTGATTGAGGAACCCAAATACTCCTGTGGATATGGGCTGTGGAATCCTGGTTGTGTCTTGGCTGAGATGGTGATGCCTGTCAAAGTCATCTTTTAGCCATTTCCACTGGGGAAATAATTTTGAGTGAGCTAAGCCCTCCTAAAATCAGTGACTGCCCCTTCATGTACTTTGAGGGAAGATCAGTTGTTGATCCCTCAGGTCCCTGGAGATTTGGGAAAGGAAGGAACATCCTGTTGGGCAGAGCCACAGCATTTGGCTGTCAGTGGGAAAAATATTTGTTACAGGGCTTTGCTGAGCACAAGGTATGCAAGTGATGCCATCGTTTCCCATCACAGTTCAGTGTCTTGGCTTCACTTCCACCCCATGACCTGGCAGAGCACAGCCACTGTTTGCACTTTCCCTACAGTCTGCAAAGTCAGAAGAATATGTAGGAGTTAACTGGTGTTATGTGAGCTTGGCATCAAAGAACACATAGGAACAGCAGGTATTTGATGCAATAACCCAAATCATCATCATGACATTTTAGTGGCTTCTAATGATTTTACAGTTTTGCTGAAGATGAAAGTTTGTCAGACCTACTTTGCCTTGGGTTGACTCAAACGAGTTGGGTTTTTTCTCCTCTAACTTCAGCTACCTTCCTGTGAGGAGGCTGCTGAAGATTCATGATTGTCACTGGAGACGCAGTCAATAGTCAGTGGAATTTAAAGTGCAATTTAATTGACCCAATGTGGATATTTACTTTGGAATGGGGTAAATTGCACCATGAACAACATTGATTGTCTTCCCTCTTGACACATGCAATCAAGCTTAATCCTCCTGCCATACAATCTATTTCACCATCTCATTCTCTTTACCACTAGAAAGATGATTTTTCATTAACATGCAATCCAAATCCATCACAATAAGCCCCTGACTTCTTATTGTGTGATGCAGAACTATAAAAGTTCATGAGTACCATTAAGACAACAGGTAAGAGATTATTGCCTATGGTCTTTTCTAGCACAAGAACATCAAATTATCATCAAATTATACAAAAGAAATAGCTACAAACAAACATTCAGATGAAGTTCTTGATGCAGAATGCAAGACCTGTAATTGAGTTATGAAACCTCTCACTGGAGAATGTTGTGAATGCTGAAAGTTTAGGCAGGTTCACAAAGCACTTAGATAAATACACAGATAAAAATCTGTTGAGACTTATTAAATTCCAGTAGGTCCTCTCTGGCTTAGGAAGTCCAGGAAGTACAAGTACCTGGAGGCTAAAGTATCAAAGGAAACTGTGTTTGGCCTATTTTAATTTTCCTTCATCCAGTAACTCTCAGAGACTGGGCACCCTCTTGCCTGCTCTGAATTTGCCTTGTCTTGACAGTAAAATGCTCCAACTCAATCTGCTTTACCTTGTAGATGATGTTTTCTTGGCCTCTGGGGTATTTCTTGCCATCCTTTTCTTGTTCGTGCCTTTCTTGAAGAGCAGGCTCCAGTCTGGACCTAATCCTCCATGGATACCAACACCACATGCAACAGGCTTACTTCACCTTTTAGAGTTTTTTTCAGTCTATGCTGTCAACTCCACATCCCAAAGCACAGTTGTCTTAGGGTATAAACGTCTGTGAACAGATGCAGGCTGGTGTAAATCTGTGGTATGCAAATCTATGCAATGTAGGAACATCTGCTCTGCCAGCTGATGGAGGGAGGAAAGTGAGGGACTTGGAGCTCTATGAACTTTCCAGGTAAATCCATTCCTGTGAAGATGTGAGTGTCCACCTCCTGTCCTCACCATATACCACCCCCTCGCTGATGCACTGGGACAGGAATGCCAGTTATATGATGAAAGGCCCAGTGGATGATTATGGTACATCTGCAGTTATTTTTTGCAATTGATAGAGACTTGATGTATGAACTCTTTCTCTTGATCACTGAATTTACCTGGTACCTGTATCTCCACACCTGACTTGTCTGTTGGGCTCATCAGAGACCCTGGGGCCTCCGTATTAGTCTTATTTCTGTTTTTCCTTCTGATGTTTTATTCAGCAAGATCACCAGCCTGGAGCTCTCGACAGTTCATGAAGTGTAAGATCTAGATTCAGACTTGAATTTTTAGGCTTGAGGCCATTTTCTAATTATGAGACAGATGCTATTTGCATATACCATCTTGTTTAAAAATTGTATGATCCTCTGAATTAGCATAGGGCTAATGAGGAACATTTATTTCAGGACACTATCTAATAATTCCTAGCTACATTTTAGAGCAGATATGTTACAACAAATAGCCTCTATAGAAGCACTGCCTTCAAGTGCTTCTGAAATCCTTTAGTGGGTGGAATTAGATTATTAAAAAAAATATAAAATATGCAAAGGTTAAAGCAGACAGTTGTTTTGAGGTATTTTCAGATCTGAACATCTTGATCTTTGTGATAATTTGTATTCAGACATGCTATGTTTGCTAAAGCGAAGCTTAAAATAAAAGGTAGTAAAATACTTCACTTGAGGGACTATCTGGCTGGCTGGGAAGTGCCAGACTGCTCTTTAACTTTTCTCAGAATTTACAGACTCGTGTCTTGCTGGATTGCACTTAAATGTCACATTCTCAGCAGAAAATTGAGTTGATTTTGTAGAAGGGGGCCTGGGCTTGGAGGGTGCCAGGCTGTTGCTCTGTTGTAGGTGTCTAGTGCAATGTTAGATGTGCCTGAGTATCATGGTCAGCTTACAGCCAGATATCCAAAAAGGCACAGGTCCTATGTTGCCAGCCTTCTCTGAATGTCTCAGGTACCCTGGGCATCTCAGATGGCTCCAGGCATTTAAGTTGAGGTCAGTGAAACAAGCCCTGCCTCTTCTTCCTGAGATTTCAATTTGTTATTGATTGGTCTGGCAGCATTCTATTGAAATAAAGATGGCAATTAAAACATGATCTTCATTGAAATTGTCATCTCTAGGTGTTTCCTCACACCGTTTGTTTCTAGTCAGCAGTACTCTGTCATCATTAGTTTTCAGAGTTGACAGACTTGAAAGGGAATGATGCAAACTCCCTCCCTGATGCTTGTTGGATATGCAGACTATGACTTGGATTCACATGTCCCTCATACCTTCTAACCTTAAGCCTACAGTTAGAAATAAGATTGTTTCTTTCAGATACAAACCAAAATCCTGCAGAACAATTTTCCTGGAAGGCAAAACATTCATTGACCAAATCTCTGACATCCAAACAAAGCTCCTAACCATGTCTGGTGAAGATAACATCCTGTCTTCTTTTGCGTTTTTACCCTGATCTTTCGTGATTAGCCTCCTCCCACGTTCCAGTCAAGCACGCTGGTTTCCTCCTCTCCACAAAAATTGACTGGCCTCCCTCCCCTTCAAGGAAATGAATATTTGATGGTGGTGAGGGAATTGTTTTAGACAGGGGAAGCTGTGGGCTGTCCAGATGCTGGCAGACTACACGCGAGCTGCTGGAAGGGGTTTTTGGGGCTTCTTCTCTGTAACCGCCCTCTGCATCCCTGTCCCATGAAAGCAGAGACAGCAATTGTATGGCTTAGGTTACTGCACAGCGGAATGATGTGGAGGATGAAGCACCCAGCTCAGGGAATCTGGGGTCTTCTTCCCTTCCGGAGCACAGAGTAAGATCCCCACTTCACTTTCCCCCCTTTCCCATAGAAGGAAAATGAATCATTGGAGTGGGTTATTTCAGAGCTGACAGTTTAAAGGAAAAACAAGTTGCGGAATTACAGAATCATAGAGTTTGCTGAGTTGGAAGGGACCTACATGGATCATCGAGTCCAGCCGTTAGCCCTGCACAGGACCAGCTCCAAGAGTCACACCCTGTGCCTGAGAGTATCACCCAAATGATTCTTAAGCTCTGTCAACCTTGGTGCTGTGACCACTGCCCAGGGGAACCTGTTCAGTGCCCAGACACCCTCTGGGGGAAGAACCTTTATCTAATATCAAACCTAAACCTCTCCTGACACAACTTCAGGCCATTCCTTCAGGTCCTGTCCCTGGTCACCACAGAAGAGATCTGTGCTTGCCCCTCCTCTTTCCACAGAAGTTACCTGTGGATTTGCTGCAGGGGACTGGTTTCTTTCATGCACTTGTAGCATCTAAGCAGCAACACAGAGGTTTCACTTGTGTGGATTCTTCAAGGTCTAATAAGGGTTGTGATTGCAACTACAACTTTTGTAGGTGGGGATGGGTCTCCATCTCCTACTGTTGGTGTCTTTCTGTGAAATATGAAATACTCAGAGCCCTCAATCTGATCTTCAAACTGACCCAAAGGTATGGAGCAAGGGATAAACACAGGACATGGCTCCACAAGCCCTATTGTTATGTGCAAAGAGGGTGGGACATGGCTCCAAGCACATGCTCCAGAGGAATTATTGCCCTGTCAGTCTGGGACACAGCACAGATACGTTCCTCAGCATGTCCAACACTGAGATAAATGCCAGACGTGCCTTTGCAGGCCAGGAAAAATGAGATCAAACTGAGAAATGAAACACTGATTTGATTATTATAATGAATTGTTTCCATTACTGCAGGATGATAGGTCCCCTTATGGGACTGAGAGAAGAAACAGCTGCACAGGTCCATTGGTCTGTCTAGAGGAAGCAAAATGTTTTCATGGCCAAAATGTAGCACATGTAGAAGTGTCTGGAAACACAGAAAAATAAAGTTTAAAAAATAGTCGTAGCTTGGAAGAAAGAACTGGGAATCAACTTCATCCTCTAAAGGGAGTCTTCAGACCACAGGTAGGGGAATAAAAGGTATTTGCTGCTGTAGACAGCTCTTACCTGGGCTTCCATGTAAGTTGTTTCTTGACCAGAATCCGGTCTCTTCCAGACAACAGCTGAGGTTGTTGCTGTGTGGAGAAACACCTAAAAATGTTTAATACCTAATCAAAGCAGACATTCTTTGCCTGTCCTAGAATGGTTCCTGGCTATGTCTACACCACATTGCACTTGACCGTGGCTCTTCTCCATGACACATCTTATGTTCCCACAGTCCTGAGACAGGTTTGTTACCTCTACTGCCTTTATTTTCTCCATACCTTTATAATCTTGTTTTCAGGCCAAGGTTATAACAACAAGTCTGCAGTGGAGCCTGACTGAGTTGTGTTCCACAGCAGGAAATTGTCAGCAAATGTTTTATACCTTGAGAGGTAGTACAAGGATATACTAGTGGATGGGAAGCCCATAGACAGCAGCCCATCCCTTGAGTTTATTCCCAGTCCCTCTTTCATTTTACAGCAGAACCAGGAGAGTGGCTCTGGGAGTGCTCCATGCAGACTGTTGGTTTAATGTCAAACAAGGGAAAATCATTTAGGAGAGGGACAGAAGTGTGAGAGACCTTTCTTGTACTCCCTCAGCCACCTCTTCATCCCAAAAGTCAGTCCAAGGTTATTTAATTGTTCCTTCTTGAGCTGCTCTTCAACCCTTTTTTATCATCTTTGACATCTTTCTCTGCACCTTCCTTGAGCTGTAAAGCAAAGCTCTCTCTTTCATGTTTTTTTACAAGTGAGTAAATACAAGACCTGAAAGACATATTTACAGAGAAATCCTCCTTAATGTATTATTCATTTGACTTTTTAATAGGAGTGTTTCTGTAGCCCTGATGCCCTGAGGATTTCAGTAACACAAGGTTTGTAGAGAGAGGTAATGCTTTTATTAGAGCAATGGATAGATTTGAAGAGGACAAAAAATACCAAGTTATGGACATATTTCCTTCTTTTGGCGGGCATAATTTTCTCCACAGTAGCTGGTTCAGGGCTGTTTTTTTTTATTTAGGATGAGATGCTTTGATAACACACTGATGGTTTAGTTGATCCTGAGCAGTGCTTGCACTAAGTCAGAACTTTTCAGCTTCTCATACTACCCTGCTGGCAAGGAGGGCTGGGGGCACAAGGAGCTGGGAAGGGCCACAGCCAGGACAGGTGACTCAGAACTGGCTAAAGGGCTATTCCAGCATCATGCTGAACAATAAAACTGGGGGGAGTTGTCTAGTGAGGTGGCCATTGCTGCTTGGACATGTTCTGGGCATCAGTGAGTGGTGGCAATTGGATTGTGCAGAACTTGTTTAGTATATTCTATGAGTTTTATTGTTGTTGTTGTTGTTGTTGTTATTATTATTATTACTATTATTATTATTTTATCTTCCTTTTTTGGTCCTATTAAACTGTCTTTATCTTAACCATTAATTTACCTTTTTTCTGATTCTCTCCCCATCCTTTTGAGGGTGAGTGAGTGAGGAGTTTTGTGCTGTTCGGCTGCTTGCTGGGTTAAACCACAATAACACAAAAGCCCATTCTAAAAGTCTTTTGGAGAAAGGTTTTTGTGAGTAGAATCTCGTCTATATTTCTTCCACTATCTGGAGTCATACAAGATTTGACATATTTCTCAAAAATTTCTTTTTCCTTTTTTTATATTTCAGAGAGGAAAGAACACACCTGAGAAGCTCAATGCAAAGGTTAAAAGATGTGCAGTGCTTTTGGCTGCTGAGTTAATTAACCTCCCCCAGTCTTGTCAATACAAGCTGCTGGGAAGATACATGTCTTTCATTGGCAGCCTGATGTATTTTGGGTTGCCATCAACCTGTTTTCATGGACTTACTCTACCAGAGGAATTACCTGCATCAAAATAAGTGTCCATTTGAGAACTTATACTCATTTTACTCTGTTGGTTCTGCTTTGCACCTTCAACAGTATCACAGTGGCATCCTCACGCTGACTAACTTTAGGCCTGTGCATCTGCATTATTGAGTATTAAGGGGTGATGAGATAAATGCATGTCATACTACAAGTGTGTAATGTTGGAAGATAAGCAAATAGAATTAACTGTTTATTAAAATACAGTATATAGAGACAAAAGACCTACAGTATATGAATCTGATTAAAGTGCACATTGCTTGATACTAAGTTTCCACTTTTGTTTCTTTTCTGATGTTTAGAATGAATTAATGCCATACTTTATCCTATAACAAAACAACGGTTCCAATTGGATAGTTTTTTCCTTACAAAATCAGCAACTTAATTATTCAAGACATTTTACACCACACTCTCATACACTTAGGGCTTTCAAATATTACATTATTTTTGAAGTGAGAAATTATGGAAGTGTTCAAGACCAGGCTGGATGGGGCTTGGAGCAATCTGGTCCAGTGGAAGGGGTCCCTTCCCATGGCAGGGGATTGGAACTAGATGATCCCTAAGGGCCCTTCCAACTCAAACCATTTTGTGATTCAATGATTATAAATCCTTCAGAAATTATAAATACCATCTGGTTTTACTGCCCTTCCCCGCAGCTGTCACTACAGACATGCTCAATAGATGATATTTGTGCAAAGGACTGAATTCACAGAATCAGGGACAAGTCTTGCCATTCACTCCTCCAACTCTGCTCCAGGGATGAGAATATCTGGTGAAAACAGAACAACAGGAAGGAAGAGATAGCAAGATCTGAAACAGAGCACAACACTCAGCTGGATGATCTGTGCCTTTTCCAGGGCTGCTGCAGCAAATCCATCTTGGTGGCTGCAATCCTCTTGGGTTTCTGTGAGTTCCTGAATCATCCCAACATATTAAATTAAACAAGACAAAACAGGGGGAGAGGAACTAAAAGGAAACCAAAGTATTAGGCAAATGCTTTCAACCAAAGCTTAGCTTGTGACCTGAACATTAAAAATACAGCCGGGCTGGATGCAATGGACAAATTCCACTGAGTACAGACTTCAGGAGAAGGGAAAAAGGCTGGACTACCTGGAGGTCAACCTCTCTTTGACTGTAGTGAGTGCCAGGTGGGCTCCAAGGTTTTTTGAGCAGATGGTAACAAGGATCAACGTGTAGGGAACATGGTCATGACAAAGCATGGAGGCCATTGAGGATGTTTAGGTCCAGAGAACTGAGCAGCAAAGCAAGATATGCTAACAGCTTTCAAGTAAGCCAATAGTGGTAAAGAAAGAGGTGTCCCTGCTCATGGCACAGGGGATGGAACTAGATGATCTTCAAGGTCCCTTCCAACCCAAACCATTCTGTTGCTCTATCTCTTCTCAGTATCTTCTGAGGCCAAGATATTTGCCCTGAAACTGCAAGAAGTTCTGCTTGCATTAGACATTTGGGTGTACCTTCTAACCTCTCTCTGAAACACTGCTTTTTAAGTAAGATTTCCCCAATGGCTTCTTGGGCTGCCCTTGCCTTGGGCTGCCCTAAGAAGATCAGGTTGGTTCAGTTTTGCAGATGACTGTGCTTAGGTTGGTAGTTTTTCCTGATTATGGGGAGTGATGGCTTGGTATAATAATGATAGCAGTAACAATAACAATAATAATAATACTTTGGCAAGAATATTAACACAAAGCCATCTGTAAAGTCTGTGACTGAGAAATCATATTGAATTTCTTATTTTGTATTATCAGTTTAGACATTGA
Source organism: Sakesphorus luctuosus (assembly GCA_013396695.1). Taxonomy (NCBI): domain Eukaryota; kingdom Metazoa; phylum Chordata; class Aves; order Passeriformes; family Thamnophilidae; genus Sakesphorus; species Sakesphorus luctuosus. The sequence goes on along the minus strand of VWZD01002257.1, from coordinate 904,706 downwards.
AATAGCTTTTTAATCCTGTGACTGCATTGGAAGAGTTTTCATGAGGATGGGATGGGAGCTTCAGTATTTCTTTCTCTTTTCAAAATAAATTTTGTTATGTTATAAATTTAATAAAATATTATTTAACAAACATTTATGGAGAAGGTATTGGGTAGGACTAATCTTGTCTTGTAATAGAGGGCTGGAGTGGATAACCCATTAGGTTCCTACCAACTCCCTCTTGTAAAGGCTCTTTCTCTGTCCAGTCTTTCGGATATTATACTTCTAAAGTGAGTCATCTGCCTTTTGAGACTGTTAAAATGAAATTAAAGGTCTGTGAATATTTTGCTTTGGGTTCTTGGGTAGTGATTTCCTGTGTCTGCTGTGCAATGTTTATCAGAAATGAGGTGGAATAGCTGCAGCTGGCCAGCTCCAGCTCCCCTATGTCCTTGGCTCAGCCTGAAGAATCATGAGCAAGGATGATCAGAGAAAGACTAATTTTATTTTGCTGTAAATAGGTTGAATTTTACTTAGTAGTCACACAAATTAATGCCATAGTTTGACCCTGTTTGCTTTTTGTTTAGTCAATTTTTGCCATAGAACATTTCTATATTTAAGGATAGGATGAGATGACTTCTCTTGCCTGCTGGCACACCACCGATTTGAGGGGTGTGCTGCCTACCTGCCTGTCAGTCAATGCCAGTGAGCAAGGAGTGAGGGAGGAGATTTTAGTTAGCCCATACAACACTTCCTCTGACATCCCTTATAGCACCTGCCAGAGGAATCAGGTTTAACATATGTATCACATGAAAATACAAATAACGTTTTACTCCTAGTCTAGACAGGGTAGATCAACCCTCAAGCCCAGTAATTTGCAGGTTATATTTGTAATTGTCTTTCTTTCCTCTTATCCCTGGGCATTTTATCCAGTTTTACTTTGCCTTCCTAATTCTATCCAGTGTCACTTTTTCAGATTTCAAGAACCATCTGGGCCAAATCCTGTGCCATGTGCTCTGGGCTGACCCTGTTTGGGCAGGGAGATTGGATCAGATGACCCACGGAGGTCCCTTCCAACATGACTCTCTGATTCTGTGATTCCATGACTATGTGACATTCATCCCAGGAGTCAGCTCCCCAGGAGCACCAACTCCCAGACATTTGTGTCACAACATTGTCAAAAGATCTATGAATCTGGCCCACCAGTTAAGTCTGACTTACAATTCTGGATGTTCTCAGGCCCCATTCCAGCCTCTCTTTCCACTTTTGTTTTGCAAAGAGTATGAGTTGGTCCATATGTCAACTGTGATAAGTAACTGAGGGTAGAGTGAAAGATGATAGACCCATCATGACACCAATAAAGCCAATGTGAGTGTTAGAAGGGCCTTTACAGGTGCACAGCAAAGGTTTGTATGACATCTGTCATCCCTGAGGCACCCTTATTGTCCACACAGTGGGCATAGCTCAGGCACATGAGAAAGGCCTTGAAAGATGCTGGGATGGCACTGGAGAAAGATGACACTGGCAATTTTGGGGTTGTGTTGGATAAATCAGACCTGGGTTTATACAAGAGCCATGTAGATTTGGCTCCAGATCCTGTAGGATGTGAGACCAACAAGCCCTTAAAATCAACCTTATGGGCAAACAGCCAAATGCAAATTATTTGCTTTGATTTATTTGTTTTTTCATGCCTCAGGTCATAGGCTTAGGTCAATGTTGCTTATATTCCCTGTCATGCAAAACACAACCAAGATGAAAACCAGCCTCAAATCAGTCGCTCTTGTGAGTAGCCTTTGAGAAGCACATTTTCCATGAGAGAGTCAAGGGTTATAGATGCTACAAAGGAAGAAGAAAGACTGACATTCAAGAGAATAGGGGAATTTTTACAGCAGCCTTAAGTTATACCATATGAAGTTTAAAAAATAGCGCTCCCAGCTAAAAAGCCTGGGAATAAATGAAACTAAAATAAACCTCTTCAGCTTCATGCACAGAGGAATATTATTCTTTTCTCTGTTGCGTGTTGGTGTAACTCCAAATAATTCATTTATGTTACTTCTGTTTGTGCCAGATTTGGTGAGAAGAGATTCAGACACAAGCACTGGGTTAATGATTGACTCATCTTTTCCATTACAAACAGTGAATGGAGTTTTTATGGCTAAATCTGGATTTCAAACTGCATATATTAAATATATATATACACACATCTATATTTATATACATATGCATGCATATATGGGTGTATGCATGTATATGTGTGTGTATAATTTGAATTTTTCTAAAACACATTGGACTCTGGGTTTTTTGACACATTCTTGAAATGCATAACTTAAAGATAATTTATGTTTGCGGTAGATCTCAAGTGTCAAATTTTGAAGATTGTTTGACAGCAATACATGCCAAAACAAAATAAATGATGCAATCTCTAAAATTGACTGGATAATGGTACACTCTGGTAACCTATTACTCATGTAGGTTTTTGTATAAATGTGGATTTATTTTTTTTGTTAAATGCAATAATTCAAGGAAAGGCTGTTTTCCAGCACATTTCTACAGATATATGAGGATCAATTCAGACTTCAGTTGTTTGAACTCATAAATCAGGCCTGCAACCCATAAACAGTCCATAATCTGAAAAAACTAGAGGGATGTTTCTGTGAATGAATGTTAGCAATATTTGTTTGTCCATAATCTTACTGTAATAAAATTGTTCAAGTGTTTGCAGAATGGAGCTATTAATTAAATAAGAAGTAATATAGGGTAATGTATAACACACCACCTTGCTGTCCTATAGTGTTCTGGAATTCTTGGAGTATCACTTTCTTTGTAGTAGGCACTTAAAGGGAAGAAGTGGTGCCTTACTATAAATTCTTCCTTGGTAAAAAAGGAATCTGCACTACAGGCAATTGTTTTCCTGGAATACCAAAGGGCATTTCCTGTGGTGTGCATTCACTGGCTCCAATGGTAGGCACAGGACTGGCAGTAATGGGTTTGAACTCCAGCAAGGGGGAATTAGGGCAGACACTGGGGGTGTTTCATCAGCTGTGACCAAGACAATCTGACCAGGTTGCTGGAGTTTTGTTGGGGAAGTTCCATCCCTTGAGGTCTGGAGAGCGAGTCAGGTGAACTTGCACATGTACAAAAGCTTGTGAGACATTTCAGTGAGGAATTAAGCAAGAGTGTGCAGGGATAGGACAAGGAGTAATGGCTTCAAACTGATAGCGTGGAGATTTACATCAGACATTAGGAAGAAATTCTTTATTGTGAGAGTGGGGAGGCCCTGACATGGGTTGCCCAGAGAACTTGTGGTGCTCTATCCCTGGAAGTGCCCAAGGCCAGGTTGGATGGGGCTCTGGCCAACCTGGTCTAGTGGAAGGTGTCCCTGCCCGTGGCAAGGTGTTGGAACTGAATGATCTTTAAGGTCCCTTCCAGCTCACACCATTGCATGATTTTATGCAATAGAGAACTGTAACAGATAGAGCTGATCCCACTCTGGGACAGATGATAAAGGAAATGGTCTCTTGAGATCCTGTTTTACTGTGATTCCATGACTTACACCATCCATAAATTTAGATTTATATTTTCTGTAAATATTATTTGTGTACAGCACAAATAGGAGCAACTACTGTAGATGAGAAACACAGTGAATTTCAACCCACATCACATTTAAAGGAAATTATGCATCCAAGTTACAGACCAGACAACAACACAGAAAACAAAGGGTGTTCACAGACTGTCTGTACACTTGGACCTTTTAGTAAAAAAGTTCTAATTACAATTAGCTCAACAAAATTTTGCTGATACCCTGTGAGCAGCTAATCCTGAGTTCAAAGTCCTTAGACTGGTAATATGCTTTTACAAAGTTAAATGGGAAAAAAGACCACTGCATGAAAAATCTATTGCAGTCTTTAAATGACTCATTTGCTTTCTGAAATTTATAAAGTTTCTCTCCCAAGGATAAGAGAGAGTTTCTTCTTTGTGATCTTAATATTGTGAGTGATAATCTGTTTCAGAAAGATGGGCACCAGAGAGGAACTGGCAGCATTAAACAGACGTGGTCTCTGGCACTGAGGTCATACTTAAATTGTCAGTGAAATAATTTGACCATGAAATGTCAGAGACATGTTTGCCTGGAGTCAAACTAATTCTTGCTGAACACGTCTGTAGAGTCAGAGTTCAAATCCTGGAAGTCAAGGCAAAAAGAGGGAACTCAAGTAGTCCATTTAGGACTTCCAGAAATACTTTGAAGGTGCTAATGGGATTTTGTGCCCATATGGAAAGTGTAAAATAGGGACAAACTTCAAAAAAACCTGAGTATCATCCTCTGAAGGTGAGGATTGAATGAATGCCAAAATGCTGGCAGCTTACCAGATCTTGGGCAATGTGCTGGAGAAGAATCCTTAAGAAGATTAACTGCATGGATTGAGGAACTGGGAGATATCTGAAGGAATGAAACTCTTCTCAGCTTTGCAAACTTTCTAGAGCTTTTCTGGCCTTGATTTATTGGCTGACAGGGCTGGCAGGCAGCTTAAACATTATTCCATCAGCAATCTTATGTACATGTATATTGAACACAGCAACACAAGTTAGGTCATGCATTTCATTTTACAAAACAGTAACAAGCCAATCAATACACCAAGAGAGTTGTACACATTCTCCCCAGCCATGGGAGCCTTTATCCTGGAATCAACATTCTTTGCATACTGGGATGAACATGGAGTTGTAGCCACATCACATTTACTGAAAACTGCCAGGTATGAGCAAGACAGCTCAGGTACCTCTAAATAAAAGAAACAAAGATCTATGCTTGTGGAAAGCTCTGGTTTGGCAAGCTCCCGTGAACTGAGAGACATGGAAACACAAGCAATTAGTCAGAAGTAGCTAATGTATGGCAACAGGGTAATGCACAGTAATTCTCATGTGTGAACGTTCCACAATGAGAAACAATTGAAACTCGGACCCTGGAGAAAGTGGAGTCTTGGCAAACGTCTCTTGGGAGTGATTAATGAGCATTTAATGGCATGAAGAGTAAACTAAAGTCATGAAAAGGAATAATACACTGCCTGGAAGATGAGCCTGGATATAAACACCAAACTAACTGCAGTTTTAGAGAGAGAGGAGAGCCATTGCTTCACTTTGCATCACCATGTTAAGCATGTCACAGCAATAGAAACATTTCTGAGAGCAGCTGGCTGTAAAACACTTCATGCTTTTCATGTTTTTCAGCTAACACAGGCAAAGTTATGTGTTAGTCTGTAAGGAATCTGATCAACATGGGTTGCAAGACCAGAAAACTTTTCAGAAATTGAGCAGATTCATTAGAGTCTTGGCATTACCTGTCCAGAGGTAATGGAGATAAGATGCCCATAAATACTTCCAAGAAGGCGATAAGAACAAGAGTTCAAGTCAAGCCAGTAGTAGGGCAGAGCAAGACTTGCTGTTCATAGACTTTCTGTAGTTGTGGTTCTACATTCAGTACCTCTTTATGGATCTTCTTTCTACCAGTTTATCTGGTTGGTTTTGCATACCAGACACCTTTCAATATTCATGACATCCCACGAGGAGAATTACACACATCGACCACCTGCAATGCAAGTACTTATCAATATCACCACTAACAGCAGTGTAGTTATTGCAGAGAAGACCTGAAAGACCAATGTCTCCAGGGTATCACTGAACTGCTCAACCAAATCTCAATAGTTTATGAATATTTCTCATAATTTGAAGTTCTGCTTTGTGTTAGCATTGACTGTTGTTGTTCTTGCCACTCGTTGGTATTAAGGACATAGGGTTCTAGGGAAGCAATATGTGCAGAACTGTTTCTAAGAGGTTTTGTTATTAGCCTGGTGGATCCAGCAGTATAGGTGCAGTCAGGACCTGCTTTGGGTCAATGTGCTGGTTTAAAGGTAAACAGGCAGGAGAAATGAACCCAACACAAAAGAGATTATAAGTCAGAGTTACAATTTAATAAAAACATTACAGTGAATGCAATGATGCAAAGAGAAATTGGTTTTGCCCCCAAACCCCCAGAAATATAACCCAGCACCCCAGGACACAAACAGAATGGTGTTCATTAGCCCCTGTGCTGAACCCCCCCATGGTTCCCCTGAGTCCAAAGTAAAAGGAAGGGAGAAAACCTGTTGATGCAGATGATGGTCGCAGTCTGGTCGAGAGTGATGGTCACAGTGCTGTGGAGGTTCTGGCCCTCCTCTGGATCTGACAAGTTGTCCCAGAAGTCCCCAAGCCCCAAGATTATATACCCTCAGGTTCAGGTGGGAATGCCCAATACCTCCCCCAGGACAGGGAGTTCCACAATAGGCGATCCAACTCTGTGAGTCATGGGGTATTTTTGGAATTGTTAATGGCCCATTGGCAGATATAACCCCTCAGGCTGGATATGGAGGTGCTAACTTCCTGGAAGGGAGTATCACAGCTCCTATCTCTCAGGGTTCTCTAACACCCAGCTTGTAGCCTGAGGGGTCAGTTGTGCCCTGGGCAGCTGCTGCAAATGGTCCATTGTTAACAGTTCATGAGAAATGACATAGAGGGTTTAGAATACACAGCTTTTGTCCCACCCAAACAGTGACAAAATCGTGCTGCCTTGCTGAACTAGGACAGTCAACTTTGCTATTTAGCTTCTAGTCATTACTGAACCAATATCTTCCAAGGAATTCTCAGACCTGTATTGCCTGTTTCCTTTCAATTGCCACAGATAAGCCATGCATCTTTTGCACCATAACCTGGTTTCCAAAGTCATGACCATTGCATCCCAGTCTGTGACTCTCTGTACCATCTCCTCATCACATAGCTCATGGTGATCATGCAACAGCAAAGAGCAGGGCTCTGCACCAAACGGAACAAAACCACAACCAACCCCAGCCTTCTCTCCACCCAAGTAAGGAGAATACGCTGCTGGTGGTGATGGGAGCTGCTCCCCTGTCTGCACTCTCTGAGAACTCAGGTTTAGGTGCAGAAGGTTTTGTCTCCCAGCTGCCCCTCCAGCAGCAAAGAAAAGGAGTCCAAGTTAAGTTAAGGAGCAGACAGAGCCAGGACAGTCACAAATTTCTGGGCTTAGTAGGTGAAATGAATAAAATGAAACTATGGGATGGGAGTGAGGGGGGATTTCAGAGGAAAAAGGTGTTGAGGAGTGTTCTTTGGAAATCAACAAAGCAGCCAAGAGAAGTTTAAGTTGGGTTGAAATGTTTTGTTCCTCCCCAGGTTCAGCGGTTTCTTTTATTTCCCCTGTATTTAACTCTCTGTCTCTCAGTGTTCACAGTTAACTCCACTTCTTAGGGGAAAGAGAAGCTCTAAATCCTAATGTTTCATTTTGGAAAAGCAGAAATAACACTTTTACTCCTCTTTTTTTGAGGGGTGAGTTTCTTCGTAGAATTCTACGCAGGTTGCTGCGTATTTTTGGCCACCCTGATTTTTCCTTTCATTTTCTTCCTCACACACTCCCACTCATCACCCAGAGTCCATCTCCATGTCTTTTGCCAACCCACTACACCAGTCTCAGTCACCACTTCTTGTCTTACTTGTCATTACACGGAACTGGTACCCCTTGGCTTGGAGGCTGCAAAAGGTCTGGAGGGACCTGGCCCTGGGATCAAGAGTCAGTGTATCTTCTGAGGTGATGATCTCATTTCTGCTCCTCAAGACTCCCATGGGAACATGATTCCAAGAGCCAAGTGAAATATCTGGTGTCTTTGTGTGAGGAGCAAGCAAGAGCTGGTTGCATGGTATGACCATGAATGACTGGGACATGGAGTCTCTGAATCACAGATTCTTCCACAGGGTTGAAATCCTCTGACCAGGCCTCCATTAGAGCAGCTCATCTTCAGCTTCCTCATAAACAAGTACCATAATATTTGGTTTTCCTTCTAGGAAAAGCAGAAGTTCATGAATCACAACGGGCCTTGGTTATGAGAGCAGCTTTGTTTCACCTCTCACTCTGCTGCCTCAGAGCAGCCCTTTGATGCCTATTTCCTGTGGCAAGTAAAAAGCAAAAGAAAAGAAGTATGGAAACACTTTTAAATTGTCTTTTTTACCCTATATTTGGTGATTCAGTAGCATCTCTCACACTGTGTTACCTTTCCCTGGGGTAAAGGCATGAGGGGAGAGATGGAAACCAGTTGACAGATCCCTGCTGTGGATTCACTGGAACTTGGGGCTGCTGCATCTAGGAAAACTGCAGAGTCCCATCGATCAAAGCCCCAAGACTTAGGTGGGACTGTTTCAGAGGCAAACTAACTGGTCCTGATGTTTCTTCTTATTTTCCTGTTGCTTGGGTAGCTCTGAGGGTGAATGAGTGAGGGGAGGTGAGGGAAGAGTGAGAAACTCTCCAGCCTCTGCCTCCCCACGGAGCCCAGAGGAAGGAGATATTGTCTCTGTGGTTATAAAACCAGACATGTGTCAAACGTTTGCATTTCAGTCTTCAGTAGAAAAAATTGTCACACGAGGTGTATCGTAGCTTGTGGCAAAGCTTTATCTGCTGGGCCCACTGAATGTTGGTTTGAGGTGGAAAAATGTAACACCCAAGTGCAGCTATTTGCCTCTTGCAGGAGGGCACTTGCAAATTTTTTCCCTCTTGGGGGTTTCAGGGGGCTCTCTTCCCTGATGTGTGTCCCACAGCTCTGGAGGAGTAAAATAGACAGGAGGAGCAAAGCAACTGCCTGAAAATCAGACTTTGTGTCTGTGCTTTTAAAAAAGGGAGCGTTCAGTCTTTATTTTTTTTTTTATAATGTGTGACATTCAAGTCCTTGATGAACCAAAGTGTGATAAATAAGCATGATTTGGCAAACAATGACATAACATCATGCAGAAGAAGCACAAAGGCATGCACTTTCTATAATGACAGACCAGAAGAACATCCTTCCCACCATGGCCTCTGCCTGCCAGCTCTGCATAGACCTGTTCATCATCCCAAATATACCCTTTCCATACTGTCCTGGTGCATGAAGGATTGGTCTGACTTTGTGTGCCTGTAGATCCCAGACAGGCCATGCCAATGGGCCTGGAGACAGAGAAGGTGTCCTGACTTATTTAGCACATTACTACAAGTACAGGATTGTGGGTTCAGTTCAGTTTTGGGCCCCTCACTACAAGAGAGACATTGAGGGATTGGAGTGTGTCCAAAGAATGGAATGGAGCTGGGAATGATCTGGAGCACAGGAGTGGCTGAGGGAGCTGGAGGGGTTCAGCCTGGAGAAAAGGAGGCTCAGGGACAACCTTCTTACTCTTTCCAATTCCCTGATTGGAGGGTCAAGCCAGGGCAGAATTTGGCTCTGCTCCCAGGAAACAAGGGACAAGAAGAGAGAAAATGGCCTCAAGTTGTGTCAGGAGAGGTTTAAATTGGATATTTGGAAAACTTTTTTTATCAAAAAGCTGGTCAAGCACTGGAACAGTCTTCCCATGGAAGTGGTGGAATTGCCCTTCCTGGAAGTGCTCAGAAGAGGTGTGGCACTTGTGGACATGGTTTAGTGGTGAACACACTGGGGCTGGGTTAGCAACTGGACTCAATGATCCTGAAGGGCTTTTCCAGCCTTAATGATTCTTTGATTCTGTATTGTCTTGGCTTTCCATGGTCTCTTTTCGATCATTCCCTGTACTTGGTTCCTTTACAGGGACTCTACATGCCCCAGGACACAGCAGAAAGGACAACTTCTATTCTCAAAGCTTTCTTTAGGCAGCAAATGGTGATGACTGGTTGAGATCCCCAATATGAAGATAAAGTTTGCTCCTAAATATGTCAATTAAAATCAAATTAGTGCTTTTAAAAAATGATTCTCACCCAACATACTGTTGAGTGTCTGAAACAAAAGCTGCAGGAGGGAGTGCACAGAGCTTTTAAGCGGATGCAGATCATCATGTTTTGCCTCAACAGATGGTTCTTTCACAGGAAACTGCCACAAGTTTTGTTCTGTAGCTGAACAGGTCAAAAAAACCTTCAATGTTGTCACCTCACTCATCCACATCAGTGAGAAAAGTTAAAGGAACCATTTTCTTCAACCCTTTGGGGGCCTGAAAATCTTTTTAAGAAGCTGTGGTTGTCACGTCATTGTGCAACTTGGGCTGCAAGGCTGAGCAGGGACAGAGAATATTAGCACTGTATCTTTGAGTTTTCTTCTATCAGGGAACTAATTTAAATTGTTCTTTGGGAACAGCTGCTCAAATAGAAAGTTTTATATACAATTGAATGATTCACAACAGCTCAGAGCATATGACCAGACCTGGCAATTTCTTCCCACAGGTAAAGAATTTGTGTTTATGGGGAAGGAGGTGGATCACCATGTAGAGATTTCCAGGCTCAGACCAGCCTGGATGTGTGCAGCACATAGCATGGCTCAGCATAGCACTGCTGACGTGGGGTGTACTGAGTGCTTCTCCCAGCCAGCATCCCACATCCATCTCAGCCCCTTTCTGTGGCTCCTTGGGAAGCCTGGGATGATGATTGTGGGTTTGTTTAAGATTTTCTTCTGAGCTTTACTAGACAGGAATAACTGAAGGGGAAATATGATTATGAATTGCCTTGAACTTTGGACAACAGACTAGAACAACATAAGCCCTGTGATGGGTTTGTCATCTTAGTAACAAAAAGGGTCAAACACAGATAAAGGAATGTTATACAACTTTTAAGTGACTGGTATTGTGGTCAGAGTGTAGTAGTTTAATCACTGGCGAGGTAATGTAAGTGAAATCAGCATTTCTTGAACATATGAAGCTCTTCAAGAACATTCATAATAGAAGATAATGTGGGAATAGAGTGTGCTTTGCTTACAGATGTTCCAGATGTGGATCCATCCAAGCTGATAATCACAGATGAAAGAGTTAGACACTTACTAGAGCCAATGGAAACTTCAGAATCCTGTAAAAGGACACTGAGATAACTCAGAGATGAGAAAGAGGAATTTCTTCCTCCTACAAACAAAATTTTATAGGAAAACTACTAATTGTTAAACTTATGATTACATGGACATCTGAAGAACCCCTGTTGATTCACATATATAGGTTAAATGTGTGTGTTGGACCTGTTGATAAGACTAAATTATAAACAAAAATACGATCAGGGATGGGATCAACTTTTCTGCCTGGTCAGCAGTTAAAAGAGAGGACTGTATGCAAAAGAGACACAAAATCTGATCAAGTCACTGCAGAGCTGAGGAGAGACACTTGGATGTTTGTGGAAATAAATTAGCATATGTTATGTGTGAAGGGTACAGTCATTCTTTAAAACATTCAGTGACAAAAAACCAATCAAATGACAGTTATAATGACTTGAGCCTGAAGGGAGATATGAAAATAATTATACAACATGCAGAGGATTGTAATACCAGGGCTTCGCTCACTAAGAGATGAAAGGATCATGACAAATGGAAGGATTTGTATTCTGAAAGATGCTTGGGGTGCTCAAAGGGCAGAGCAGAGGAAAGGTGCACCATGAATGGGCTGACACTGGAGTGGAACATGGATTGATTGGTGCAGTGTGTGAACAGGGAAAGGAGATCCAGCCTCAGACCAAAGGCATTGTGGAGGGTGGCAAAGCTGGGGTGGTTGGTGGTCTAAGCCACCATTTGTGATTATCAGGGTACAAGATTCTGGTTTCTCACAACATTATTCAGTGAATGGACATCATCACATCACCTTTTATCTTCACACAGATCACCTTTGTCTTGCCTAATGTTCCTGAGTGATGTTTCCCAGGAAAAGGAGGCTTGAAGTGCATATCAGAGTGTGGAGTTAAACTGAGCACTAGCACAGAATTCTTGTCCTAACACTGTAATTACTTTTTAAGACAACCTTCTTGATTTTTCTCCATCATTTTCTCCATCTATTCAACTCTGTTTCATGAACTCACAGCTGCAGCAAAAAATAAGTGTGATATCAACATAGGTGAATTCCTTGATGCATAGTCATGTTTTCCTATATATAAATGGAAGCAAAAGTAGATTGCATAAACTAGGGACCCCTGCACTTCAAACAAGACCTGTGAGAAGTTTAAAGATGTTGTGCCCCTTATATTGCCATATAGGTAGTTACAATATGAACACACCTATGGAATATTAGTGGCTATCCTATAAAATGAGAACTTGATAAGGAAAGCTGTACTACAGATCTGATGTGCTGCCTTTCCCAGGTCAAAAAATTCTACTATCAAAATCTGAAGTCACCTCTTCTTCAGTCTGAGAAAAAGAGAATGTGTTCTTCCCTAGGTGCTCTCTAATTTTCTTAAAAACATGATAGCTTTATTTTTCTGTCATTGAATACTAATAATTTTTGTGGCTTGCTTTCACTTTAAAGACTGATTTTCCTGAGGGCCAAGAGGAACACTTTATTCCAAAGTTTTTTATCCTTTAGGCTATCATCTTCATGTCAATCTGGATGGATGATCCTTCCTAACAGCTGGAGCTCCCAGAGTTATTCCTAGATTTCTAAGAGGAAATTAAATAGCTGTTAGGGAGCCAGCAGGTAGTGGAAATAAGTCTAAGATGTGGGCTTGTAGCTTCAGCAAAATGGAAAAGGACAATTTCAAATGCGAACATCAGTGATGTTGGATCTGTGATTGCTTAAGATGTACTCTTATCCTTTTATCCACCACAGTAAATTTGCGGTGGTTTACCCAATTCTCTGAGTAAAGCATCTGTTTTCCATCCATAGCTCACAACTGCTGCAAACCCCTTTTGCTGAAGTGTTCTGACTCACTCCTAACTAGTACTAGGTCAGAACTAGGCTAGATTCTATATTACAGTGGATAAAAGCCAGTGTCTCAAGCCTGGCTCAGGGAGGGTTTGATGTCAGCTCCTGCTTGGATTGGTTCTGGATTGTATATCCTACTATAAAGAAAAAAACCCAAACCCTGAAAATACCATTAAAATCTCTGTGTTGCCTTTGTCTCTGTGGTTTCCTGTAATATTTCTTTCTCTGAGCACTATTAAGTCTGTTAATTCCCAGCTGTTGCTTTCTGAGAAGCACGTCTGATGATCAAGAAACAAATGTTTAAACTCTCTTGGCCATGGTACCTGGATATTAAAGGGTAGTTCCCTTAATGCTCTACACCATGAATTTACTGCCACCTGACACAAGGTGCAATTTATCCTTGTTGACAAAGGGAACTGAAATCAGCATGTTCATTTTATAGCCTAGTCCTGTACTTTGTATTGATGTGTAAACAGTGACACATGAGAATTTAACTGCATGACATAAAACATATATCAGCATTGAGGAAATGTGTCTGTGCACTGTAGGGAAGGGGTCTTTTGTTTTTGCTTCAGGGAAGGCTGTTTTCTTCACATAGAAATCTTGATGAAATAAGATCAAACCACCTGCATCAGAAAAGCAAATAAGTGCAATACATACAGGGCAAAAGGAGATAATGCATCTCTTTGTGGTACCCTGAGAGATGCAGATGTTCAAATTTAGAGTGCAAGTGCCAAACTATGAGTTTGATGGATGCTCAGCCTCCACTAGAGATGGAGTGGAGGCAGCCAGCAGAGCCTGAAGAGTGGCTCAGCACCATCTTAAAGCAGATGTTAAAGGCCACACACAGCCTTTGCCCTTTTAGACACATCCCAGCTGGCCTCCAGCTATTGCTCTGGATGGATACAGTTTCTTGTAGGTCCTACATTATATTTACTAGCTCTGTGCTGGCATCTTGGATAACTTAGGGCAGCTCATTTGTTCCACATGCGCCTAATCAGGCAATTGCTTTGCATCCCTCTACATGGTCAGCTGTCACCAGAACCACTTATGCTAGCAAAGACCTCCAAGACCATCAGTTCCAACCCACTGTCTGTATTATCTCCTGGTCTCAGCAGTGCAATTACCTAAGCACAGTGACACAGGCACTGAGATAACCTCAGATATTTGTGCCCTCTGCACTAGGATTCCTTCATACTCCTGGATGAGCACTGGAGTCCAAGTGAGTCCTTCAACTGTCCCGTGCCCCATATCCCTCTGATCCACAAAAGAAAGCTTTGCTAAATAACACATGCCTGAGCCTTCACATCTCTATAGACTGAATTCAGCTCTAAATTCAGACAATCAGAGTGCCTGGAATTAAATACACAGAAAGGACATGCTCACAAATCAGCTTCATTGCGGAGGAAAGATTTATGAGTTGTTATGATCACCAATTCTGGTAAGAANCACCTGCTGAACTAGGACAACCAGTTCTGGTAAGAGTACTCTCAGTTTGCAGCTGCAGATCTAACTGAACTAAATAAAACATCCAAGAATATTAGCTATTAAGAATGTAAGTTATAGAAATACTATACAAATAAGTTATAGAAATTATATTAGTTATAGAAATTAAGCCTAACTTGGAGTTGCTTATAACCTGTATGGAAAAGTCTAGACCAAACACAGAGTTCCTGGGATCCATTAGGAACTGCATGTAGACTCTGAAACATATTTAGCTGTTGGAAACTTCATGTGGATTTTGGCATGGTGAAATGGGAAGATCTTTCTTCATCAGCCTTGGTTCATGTATGTTTTAAATTCATGCCACCTGATTTATCACAGATCCCCACTTTTCATCCAAAGTTGACTGAATGACAGACATTGCCATCTCTAGAAGAAAAAAAAAAATCACAGGGAAGTAAAAAACACAGTGACCAAGTAAGTTGCTTTGCCTTCTTTCCCTTGAACCCAGATAGCACTGAGCCATCCGCATTCGTGAGTAAACTAACTGCTCCTGGAAATCAAGCTGAGGCTTGGGGTCCTTAAAGGAACATAAAAGTAGAAGAATTTCACCTGGTTTAATTTTTCTTGTGACTGTAGCCACCATGTGGGAGATTAACATGGGTAGAGGTGTTTGACATAAAGGGTGGAATTTGTCTGATTAAATTCAGGTTTTTATTCTGAGAGAAAAGGCATTTCCAGAACACTTTTGACTCAGACTAAAATAGGTGTGGGAAACAGGTCAGATGAATCATGTCCTAAAAATTACCTCATTTTCCCTTAATCATAAGTGGGGAAATGGGACTAACACCTACAGAGATTATATTAAGTGGGATGAATCCTACCCTCAGTGCCTCTGAAAATGAAGCCATTTTAGCTGATGAGACACAAGGTCGATGTTCCAGACATAAGGGACAATATACTGAAAATTATAGTCTGAAAATTAGGAGACCCTCAGAATTTACAAAGTACAGAATCACAACATTGCTGTCTTGTGTGTATCTGTGTCCAGGTAATGAAATGACTCCTCTGAATTTCTACTTCTATGCTCTTCTGCATGCCGTCTTGATTTTTTTTTTTTTAACTAAAAATACATTTTTTTCATTAAGAAGAGATTTCTACTAGCTTTGGAAGGAAGGGAAGACAGGCTCTGAAGTTGCACTGGCCTGAGGACTTCTGTGCATCCATAATTCTTGCTGTGACAGGGAATGAACCATCTCTTGTTGCTGAGGGCACTCTAATAGACCAGTGAGATTCACAGGCACCTCCTGCTCACAAACTATGGCACTTTTGCAAGGCCCATGATGGATATGATAGTCATTTTTGGATTTTAATTATTTTAATGCAAAACTTTGTGATCAAAAAAGTTTTGATAAAATAATTTGTTTGTGTTCTGTTACTCAGCCTTTGCTAATATAACAAGAACAGAAAAACATCATTACACTGTTATATAAATCTTTCCATGGCCTTCAGCTGATGTTATTTGTATTGCCGTCCTGTCTCCCCACCTGAGAGCACAATATCCTGGGACTGGAAACAGTAGGAGAGGAATAAAATGCTAAAAAGGAATTATTTCTCCATGATGAAGTGTTACATACTCCACGACTTTTTTCTTTTTTTTTTAAAAAAAGGTCTCTGAGAGGGCATCTGATATACGTGAATGCAGGAACAGGAGCAACTTGTATCTAATTTTCCTGACATTAAAACCCAGGGGAACATCAAATGGCATTGCTGTCTGAATAGTTCAGAACAAACAGGAAGACATTTCTTGTAGCAGTGTGAAGTCCAGCTGTGAAACACTTCGCCAAAAGACAAGGAGATGACAACACCTCTGTGTTTTCAAAAAGTGATGGTACATACTCTGGGGAGAAAAATCAATTAAGGACTTTACTTATCATCCTGGTAGCTGCTGAAAGCTCAGAGCTACATATTGTCAGGATGTTCTTAGTTTTCCTCTTCTTCATATATTTTCTGTTGGGTACTGCTGGAGGCAGAACTTGGCTAAGCAGACCTTTAGTCTGATCTTTTACAGTCTGTACCCAGCACACAGATGAGGTCTGTGCACTCTGAAGGAGCCCTCTTGAAGAAATTGTGTCCAGCAAATATTTTACCTCGACCCGAAGCAGAGGCAATCCCCCAGATTACTTCAGGAAACCTGATGCTTTTTGTGGTCTGGGTGAGAAGTTTATTAACAAACTACTCATGTGTTATTGGGTTTAAGTACACAGGGCATGTAAGAGGAGAATTTGTGAGACTCCAAATTCAAACAAAGCCCTGATTTTCCTGTGCATATTAAATCACCTTTGGAAAAAGAAACACTTCTGGCACTGCTGTCTACAAGGTACTACAGGGATCTTGGAAGTCCAAATGTCCAGTGTGCAGATGATAACCCCTGGCTGGAGGGTCCCCAAAACGAGGTTTATCAGTGTCCTCCATTCACCAGCTCTGTCTGTCTTCATGTCTGGATTATTCCACACAGTGAAGCCAGTGACACCTGATGTCACCCTCCTTCAGCACAAAGGAGCTGGACCTTCATGGACATTGAAAGGGACAAGAACAATTTTGCCTCTCTATAAGCATGTCTGTGTTGGTGTTGACTGCTTGGCCATGAGGAAGCACAGCAGAGCCCAATTTTGTTTTGTTGAGGGAGACTTTTACTAATTTTCAAATCTATGATCAGGACCAGATGAGGAGGATGACCATTTGGAAAGTTTCATAGCTCTTGTGTCCACCTTC